>CM038622.1:11864567-12174567 GCA_021554675.1 Leuciscus idus
GCTTTAAATGAAAAAAAAAAATAACATAATCAAGATAATCACAACAGATGCATAACAAATAAAAATAACATGCATAAATAAAAATAACAATAAAAGCATAGAATAAAAATGCTTATACTACAGGGCCGTTGAATGCTTGAATCTGATTGGTTGACGAACGTTCTAAGGTGTGCATTATTTGGCGTGTGGTCTAAGCTTGGCCACCCCTCTCACAACTGCTGTTTCTGTCTCTTTTTTTATTGACAAAAATTGCGTTTTTTAAAAACCACAAAAAACGTGAGACTTTTCAGACGCACACTCCAACTTCACCTCAGCGCCAGGCGCAAGTCAAACGAGTGCAGAAATGTGCAAGTGCCGAATGAGCTTCAACAGAACATCAGACAGTGATATGCACATAGTAAATATTGAGTCAATATTTCTCAACTGGGGCCCGTTCTTCGTACGTCGCTAACTCAGTTAGCTGGATTTGATTGTTGACGATTTGGCATGATCTTGGATTGTTTGGTTCTTCGACGCTCATCCTGGACTTGCTGTCATAGCAACAGGTGCGCAAACTTGAACCTGCTCGTGAGCAGGCTTATTTCATGTAAACAGGATTAGACTGCGGCTTCATAAACGGAGCTGATATGGGAAGTCCATGGGGAAGTCCAGCGCAGCGCGATAGTGCACTTTCTGAGATGTATATATTTTTTCGTGACTCGTGAGATTGTCGTTTACATTATAAAATTGTTGGAAACGCACATTTATTTTCGACTTGTCGGAGTCGGGCTTTAACTGCAGCACAAACTGTTTGCATTGCCCTAAGATTATTTGCGAGTGGCTCTTTCCTTTACACTATTGGAGATGCGGAGAACTTGATGGAAAGTGCTGTCTGTCGTGTCATTCGGAGTTTACCTGGCGCTTTTAGGTTTAAAAAACAGTTTTAGGTTTTTTTGTGGCATTTCCAAGCCACTTAAGACCCAATGTTGTAAAGCAGTTTTTTTTTTTTTAGGCTATCATAATTTTTTATGAAGATCATGCAATCATGACCATGCCGATTACAGTATGTGTCACTCAGGCTTCACTAACGTGATTGGTACCATAGACTATAGGCTACCATAGACCATCAAGGCCTCAATGAAGGGGATTATGTGAACAGAAAGGGGGTTCACAATGTAAATGTGCAGCCCAGTTACTATTGGGATTCTTAATATTCCAGATTAATAATATTATATCAAATGTAAAAAAGGCAGTTGACTAAAATCTTCCATATCACAAATGTGAAAGCAAAATGGGCAGGATCTGTGTATGACTTAAGAATTTTCAGAAATTCACATTTATGCACATTATTTGAAAGTGGTAAGGAAAGTTCCACAATTAAATATCAAGCTCGCTGTATTACATACACTTATGCTGATCCTAACAGAACTGCATTTTTTCATAGGTGATTATGACATGTTCCTGCCTGCAGACAGTATGACCCCATTCCCTGACCCAAACCAGTTACAATGCAGCTCTAGCCAGGACAAGGCAACACAATGAAATGAACTTTGGCTAACTAAAGGGAAGATTTCAGTGTCTGATAAGTCTGAGGGGTTGCACACCTGACAGGGCCTGTGACATTGTTGCATGTGCCATATTACACAACATTGAGAAAAAAAAAAAAAAAAAAAAAACACTTTTCATTAAATGTTTCATAAAAGACAAATATGCTTAGTTCCTTGAGTTTTATTTCAATTGTTCTTTGTAAAGAAAAGCCAGTGGTCAAGTGCCTGCAACAAGAGATATTAGACACATGCCTCATGCAACAAATAAAAAGGAAAAGTTGGCTATCCACTGCCCACCTGTAGGCCTATGTCTCCTCTGTCTGTGCAGACTCTTCTGTAGGCCTTTCTGTAGATGTGGAATCCTGCAACTTATATTGCAGCCATAAAGCATACAAGTATAAATTAAGTAAAGTTATTTAAGCACTTGCAGGTAGGCTAGTTCCTCCATATGACAGTTATCTGAGAGGGTTTATTCACTGTCCAGTACAATGGAAACAAATGGACATTACAAAGTCTTATACTTTCTTTCCTTTGGAAAGTTAGAAAATGTCCAATTACTGCACATATTTCAGCCACCACTTTCTTGGGAACAGATACAAGTGTTGGTGTATTATGTAAAGGTGCACAAAAGAGGAAAACACAATGTCATTACAATGAACTACACTCGGGAAAAATGTGATCAATAACTCATGGCAAAATATTTTTACATTAACATAAGTTTATCAGTTTTCACTTTCACAAGTCAAAGCAATTCATCATTACTCAAGATTTAACAGTTGAAATGACTATACAACTAAGATCTTTTCTTTTTTTCCAGCCTTTTTCTTGGTTGCTTTTATAAACAGACAACCATTTATTTAACAGTTCCTTTTATAGAAGAGACTATAATAACTAAAAATTACCATTATGTAGAATATTTTTGTACTTCACTTTTATTTGTTTCCATGTTCTAGTGTGGTGACTCTGACATTACAATGAACAAAGTAATTATGCAATTATTAAAATACAAAAATATAGGCTAATAAGTGATAAAAACATCTAACATGGCCACTTCTAACGGATTTCAATTGTCTGCTACTTTTTGCCAGCCCTCTCTCCTGGCTTTTGCAGACTTTGAGGTGTTCCCTGGCGTTTTAATTAAACATTAAGATTCCGAATAAACTTCGACTATTATTTCTTGCTCTGCTGCGGAGAAAAACTGTGCCCGCTCTTTGGCCACGCTGAGCAGCCAATAGCAGCGTTGCTGATCAATGTTTCTACTATCGATACATATCCCCTTTTCAACCAGCGCATGAACGCGCAATTATCTCAGATAACTCAATCCAGCGATACTAATCATAAACAACAGGTGTGTTCGAAGAACCGAGTTAGCCAGATCATGATTAGCACGATGATATCATCTTGGATGTGTCATTTGATCTCGGATGTAATAAGCAACGTACGAAGAACGAGCCCCAGGTGGGTTGCAAGACCGGTTTGAGTAAGTCGAATAGTGTGCAGTCAACAACAAACGTAATTCTCTTTTTTTCTCTGTGTGAAAGCTTGTGACACTTCTGTCAGATGCTGAGAAAAGGGCGTTGTCCATATTCAGTTGGCTATCTTCGGTAACATGAGATGTTGTCAGGCCAAATGTCAGTAAAACTAACTAACTTTCCTGTCATACGGCTGACAGCCGTTGTACTGTGCTTCTACGCGCAAATGCGGCGAGCTGTAGTCATAGTTATGTCGTCAATTAACTCATGTAAGAATCAAAAAGGCGATTAAAGCTGTCAAAACTGCATGCATGTATATGTTATATACGTCTGGATTAAAATATTCTGCTATGTGAGATCACAATATAAGGCACAAACTGATATGTAATGTTTTAATGTCTAAATAAATGTGAGCACTGTGCATTTGTACTAGATGATAGGCATTCATTTTGCGTTAATTTGTAAAGGACAAACAAAAATGGATAATTTTTAAATCCATAAAATAACTAATTTTACATTCTGGCAACATTACATTATGAAAAACATAACATTTTACATTATGTGCTGTTGACTTCCGCCTTGTTCACATTCTTGCACATGGGGATTCAAAAGATAACTTTTGTTTTCCTTTTTAATTTAGGTACGATAGAACTGTTGTTTATTTATTTATTTAATTATTTATTTTGACAACTAATATTGAAAGTTTTTTTTTTTTTTTTTTTTTGGACAAACTCCGAGTTGGTTGAAGAGTTCATTGATTATATAAAACGCATTGAAGGTTGAATAATTTTTGGACTACAGTATGTATCTGCATGTTATCTCATCCATGAAGATGCAACAATGTAGAACAAGCTATTGGATATTTTGAGAACCAGAACCAAGCTTACTGAGCAAATTGAACTTTAGCTATAGTGTGTGCCCTTTTATTACTATTTAATTAATTTTAATATGAGGTGGTGGGTAATAATACAAAAAATTAAAATTCGCTCAGTATTCCATGATTCCTAATTCACTACTATCTCAATTACAATTAAGTACAAATTAACTTTATTCAGTTGTGTAGGCACTAAAACAGTCCAATACATTATAGTCAAATTATTTTTTATGATAAAATTATTAAGATTTCTGTGCCACCACCCCAGACTGGTTGCTGGCCCTTGCCTGGCCACCCCTATGAAAAAATCCTGGCTTCGCCACTGTCAGGGAAACGCACGGCTAAAGTAGTTCGAGCCAGGTCTTGACCGCATTACAGTTCCATATCACTTCGCGTAGTCAACTGTAATAACGGAAAGTAGGTTACTAGGTCACAATTCATAACAAGAAAAAAAATGACAGACAAGTTTGATTTTCCGGAAGTAAATTTTTATATTTATGGTGAATATGAAAATTGTGACAACTGGGCGACGGCAGTATTTGATAACCCAGATGAAAAAACTAATAAACGGAAGAGGACATCAAAAGCAGCAGACAACAAAAGACATAAAACAATCAGCGAAGAACAGCTACAGACTCGAGGGCGAAAAACATGAAGAAAACACCAAAAAACAACAACAGCTTGGGCTGTCAATGTGTTTAACGACTGGCTTAAGGCCAAAAATACGTCTGTGGACAAAGTAGAGAGAGACGGGGCAGACGCTTTAAATCCCCAGCTGCGGGCTTTCTATGCCACTGTCCGAAACGCATCCGGCGCAGAGTATTCAGTGTCAAGTTTACTCTCCCTACGAGCTGGACTGAACCGCTATATATCCAAATACAACATCATTGGGCAGTCAGAATTCACATCATCCAACGACGTATTCAAGGCCGTCATCAAAAAGTTTCGCAAGGCTGGGAAAGACTCCAGTTCTCATCATCCTCCCATGTTGACCGCTGAAATAGAGCGCATTCATATACGTATCTGTCACCAGACACAGCAGCCGGGCTGGTTCGCAAGGTCTGGTTTGACATTCAGCTGAACCTGGCAAGGAGGGGGCGTGAAGGAAATCGAGAATTAAGAAAGCATTCATTCGTCATTAAAAAAGACGAAAATGATGATGAATATATTTGCTTGTCTTATAATGCAGAAACAAAAAAAAACACAAAAAGCCCACCGATCCCAACAAAGACTGCTACCGTGGATTCATGTTGGCCAATCCGGGGGACCCCCTTTGCCCTGTTATAAGTTTCAGGAAGTACATCGCCAAATGCCCACCTGATGCCACATCCTTTTATCTTCATCCACTGAAAGCCCCACAGGAGGAGCTTGACGGAGAGATTGCTGGTATTCCCACGAACCGATGGGTGTGAACTATCTTGGAAACATGCTTCCGCGCATCAGCGGGGCAGACGATTTTGGAAACAGGTTGATAATGTACTTGGGAAATCAGGGTGGGCTACAACTAATTTGAACCTGAATAATGAAAGTATAGATGATCCAGCTACCATTGCTAATGCTTTTAGTTTACATTTTTCCCTAGCACCACAAGTACAGACTTTTACTTTTCAACCTTATCTGACTGCTTGTTTCCAGCCAGGCAGTTCCTTTTCATTTACAGAGGTCAGTCCAGCTGATGTGCAAAGGGCCATAAGTGAACTGTCCTCTATCAGTGGTGCTGGTCCAGATGGCATCGAGAATAAGTTTATTAAAATTGGTTCTTATGTACTAGCAGTGCCATTGGCCTCACTTTTCAACTTGTCGTTTTCTTCTTGTAAATTTCCTTTAGCCTGGAAATGTGCTAAAGTTATCCCACTTCACAAAGGTGGCGATTCTGAAAATATTAATAACTACAGACCCATTTCAATCATTAATAGTGTTGTAAAAGTTTTTGAGAAAATAATATTTTTCCAATTATCAAATTATTTAGCTGACAATAACCTATTATCTCAATGCCAATCTGGATTTAGAAAATATTTTTCTACCACTACAGCACTTCTTAAATTTACCAATGATGTGTTTTCGAGTTTTGATAATCGTATGTGTACAGGTGCATTATTCTTAGATCTTACTAAAGCTTTTGACTTAGTTGATCATTATTTACTCTTCTTTGCTTTGGTTCAATTCTTATTTACATAATCGTCGCCAGTGTGTGTCCTTTGGGGGCAGCATCTCTTATTTCACTGATATTGACAGAGGAATTCCTCAAGGTTCCTCTCTCGGGCCTTTACTTTTTTCGATATTTATCAATGATCTTCCGCACAGCTGTACTGAATGCAATATCCAACTTTATGCTGATGACACGGTTATTTATTGTTCCAAACCTAATATTTATGACATCAGCACTACATTACAAAATGGTTTTGATTCAATCCAGCGGTGGCTATTGTCCAACAAGCTTCTACTTAACAAATCCAAATCATATTTAATGCTTTTTCAAAAAAAAACCCAATCCTTCATCTGAAAATTCATTAAAAATTAAATTTCTTGATCAAACTCCCATAAAACCTACTAGGCAGGTCAAATATCAATTAACTGTTTTAAGTTTCCCGTTAGAAAAATAATTGTTTCTCAACTTTGATTGCCAATCTTGGATTATGCCGACACTGTATATCAAAATACTACAGCCTCCTGCCTTCAGTCTCTTAATACTGCCTACAATAGTCTGTGTAGATTTATCCACCGCTGCCCCTACAGAACACACCATTGTGAAATGTACCATCAGCTGTCCTGGCTGACCCTACCAGATAGAAGGCATTTTCATTGGTTACAATTTATTTTTAAATGTATATATATGGATTATCCTTCCTATTTAAAACAATATCTAATTCCATTTAGATCATTTTATAACTTGTGACACAATAACCAAATCTATTTTCTCATTCCTCAAATCAATAAAGAAATAGGAAGATATGCATTTCAATATAAAGCACCGTATGAGTGGAATAACCTTCCAATTTCAATTCGCTCTTTGACTTCTTTTCCAATGTTTACAAATGCCCTAGCTCAACATTTTCAGAATACATGCAATTGTTTTTAATTTTTAATTTAATTTTTTTTATTATTATTATTTTGTGTTGATATCTTTGTGCTGGTTTGAGGGCACAGGTCAGGACAGATGCTGGAGCATTATCGGTGGTCATTACTGCACTACTGCTCTATAGTGGTTACCACTGATAGAGTTGATATCCTTAAAATGGATTAAATGGAACCTATTTTAAGCATGGTGCATTAATCCTTTATATTTATGTGTGCATACGTGTTTACTGTTGTCTAGATGTGTGTTCAGTACATGTGTTTACTCTGTTGAGCGATGAGTGAGCAACCTTTGGAGAGTCTTGTATGAGTGAATGTCTTGTTTGTATGAGTTATGTATTATATATTTTTGCAATTATCATTATCATTTTGTGTTTTTTGTGTCATTTGTGTATGTGTTTTCTGTTTAATTTGACTGCCGCTGTAAGGTCAATGTCAATTTTTGTACCTGGACTCGAGGACCCCCTCGAAAACGAGATGGTTCATCTCAAGGGGTTATTCCTCTTCAATAAATAAATGTCAATAAATGCTGTCAGAAGAAGCAGGGCTGGAGAGCAGGCAGATCATGTCTGTCACAGGGCACAAGTGTGAAACAAGCCTGAGAAGCTACTGGGCACCTTCCGCTACAGAAAGAAAGAAATGGAGCTTGATCCTCTCAGGAAACAAAAGTACAAACGAAAATCAAGCCAAGGATCACCAGAAAAAAAAGAAAAAAAAACACCTCTGCTAACATGCAGCCCCGTGCGCTTGATCTGCCATTTTCGATGTCTAACTTCACAATCAATGGAAATGTGCAGTTTAATTTGAATAAATAAAGTAGGCTATATAGTCCTATCTATAATCAATAGAAAATTGAACTGAATATACATAAATAGATAGTCCTGCTGCACAGGTTTTCGTTAGGCCTACAGCCTACTGTCAATAATATAAAAATAAAATTAACAAATGAATTAAAACTAATGAATTAATAAATTAAATATTGACGCACATGCTTTTCTGTCTCATTATTGCAACCTCTCTCTGTCTCTCTAATAACTGCACTAATAACTGCATTAGTCTGCTATCAGTGGCTCAAATCTCCGTTGCTAACTCTTAAATGACGTTTTGGAATTAGCAATTAAGTCCTTTACAAGAAATTAGTCCTACATACAAGATCGTTTTAATGACAAAAACTTGACAAACGTCTTGAAATACATCATCTGAACAATTTTTCGAGGTGTGGTAACTGTAGTATAAGCGGAGTAATTGACTCCAGGCCGTTGAATTATTACAAAAATAATGCACACCCGAGGTGGTAATGCGGTCATGACGCGAAGCGGAGTGGCCGTTACACCTCGGGTGTGCATTATTTTTGTAATAATTCAACGCCTGGAGTCAATTATTCCTTACTTACTAAATTCAGGATGTTCCTATCTGAATGGAAGAGTTTCAGTTTGTGATTTTACATTATCAACACCAGCTGTGTCTCTTCACCCCTAATGGAGCGCTTGAACGTATATATACCTGCTTTTCATGTGTCAAGTGTATTTTACACCATCCCATGACTTAGAGACATGGTGTCTCATCTGAATGCACAACCAAAATGATAACTCTCCAATGCTCTAAAGCAGTGGTTCCCAAACCTGTCCTGAAGGCACCCCAACACTGCACATTTTCTTTGTCTCCCTAATCAAACACACCTGATTCAACTCATCAGCTCATTAACCCATGTGATAAGTCCATGGGAGATTTTGGTGCCTATATCTGAACAGTAACAATGTCGGCCCAGATCTGTCCCACATCTGGTACGCGTGGAATCCACATGTACCAGATGTGGGCCGGATCTGGGCCGACACATATGTTCCTGTCTGGGTAGCGACCTAAAGAACTCCACAGATGCCATTGTGCATTCCTGTGGTTCCTCCTAGTCCACTCTCATCTCCCATCTCCACTGTTTTGAGTGTGTTCAGCTTCAGGCTGTCATGACCAGACAACCAGCTGTTAACCTCCGGTCTACTCATCGCTGTCATGATAGAACAAGGTTTTTAGCAGCTTGATGCACACGTGTCTGTGTGACTGATCTTAACCTCTGTTAACTGTAAACCACACTGAGGCCAGCGAACAACAGTCAACCAGTTTAGTCTGGTTTTAGAGGCAGTGTTTTAGCAGGTCTCTTTTCACATCACACATTCTCAAACTGTTGTCACAGCTCTTCTGTTTTTAAATATTTTCTTCACAGGATCACACATGTGTAGATCTAGTTGTAAGATGGACAGCATTTTTGCATATAACTCTTCGGTTTAAAACGTGGATACTGGGAATGTTTAACAGTTTAATCAGTAACTGCATCCTCCTACATTTGGACGTGTCCATATTCGGAAACCTTTAGTGCATCAAATATAATCGATGTTAAAAATAACAACTAAATACATACTTTCCATCGGTTTACTGCTTATGGTGGCTGCCCTAAATGAAATTTGAAGAATTAATAAGAGGTATGTTTAATTAAAGGGTTTGGTTGCCAGACAAGTCCAAATTTGAATAGGCATATAATATATGTTACAAAAAGGTTTTCAGATCAAAGAGTGTTATTTAAGAAAACAAAATAAACAGTACCAGGGAGATTGCTGCTTAAGTTCAGTTCAAACTTTCATTTGATTTCATAAAACAAACAAAAAAACAAAAAACGTCTCAACAACACAATCGTTTAAATTCTTTTTTAAACATTTTAAAATGTTAAAACTCAGTTTTTCATGTTAAAAATCAACAAAAAGAAGGGGACAAAAACAAGAAAGAAAATTCAACAAGCGATTGGTGTGTGTGTGTGTGTGTGTGTGTGTGTGTGTGTGTGTGTGTGTGTGTGTGTGTGTGTGTGTGTGTGTGTGTGTGTGTGTGTGGTTTTTAGTCATTAAAGGCAGGAATTATGGAAAAACAACAGCGTGAAACAGCCATACCCGGTCAACACACACAGAGATTCCAGCAACAACAAAAAAGGAATATAGACATTCAAATGCTACATACAAACAAGATAAAAGAACTAGGTTTTGTGTGAAAAGTAGAAGGTCCCGGCTTTGTAATGATAAAGCAAGGCAAGTCAAAGATAATTCTGTATTTATAACATAAAAAAGCATTACAGCCATATGTCAGGCCTATTTCACACATCATGCATCGGTGGTGCACGAGCTGCAGTGCAACTGTCAGCTCATGTTACTTTCACCCAGTGCACGATCAACACAAGTTCTACACAAATCCAATTCTAACTTAAATATATTTGAAATACCATAAATAACTAGCACCATAAGTCATTTCTCTTTAGTACATTGGATATTTATTTTGATAAGTACTACCAATTATTATAAAATGGTTATTCAGAGTGGGCCATTGAGATAATCATTCAGTTTAAATAAAAAGGGTAACTGTTATCTGAATTCACTTGCATGTATATATGGTAAACAGATGAGTATGGAATTCAAAGTAGCAGGTTTGCACTTAGCTTTAGCATTCACAGTTATTTGTTGCAGGAGCTGGCTGGTGTGCGGCGCAGACGAAGTACTGGCAGGAGACAAAGCGATAAATGCACATCACATTCATTCACAAGCTAAAGGTGATTCATGAACTTCATCCAAATTCAGGTGACAGTGCAAGAAAAACAAAAAAGAGTGATTTATAAATTCCATTCACCCTGTTCTATATTGAAAGCACTATCAACACATTATTCGATGTTGTAACAATGTAATATGTTAAAACATTAGAGAAGTTAAATATCTCTAGTAAAATAGTGCTCTCTCTCTCTCTCTCTCTCTCGAAGTATGAAATGACTGTTAAATAAAGGAAGCATCTGGTTTTGAACACACATCATTGTGGCAGTATGGGGTCGAGTGAACTGTCCTTCATCCTCTGTGAGTATTTGATTGTATCTTGTATTTATATTTACATTGATTCATTAGATGTTTTAAAGCAACTTACAAAGAGGTGTGGTGTGGGCTCTCTTAAGCACTTTAACCAGTGTGCTGCCGTGTTCTGTATCATTTGTAGAGGTTTGATTGCATACTTAACAATAAAGATGCTGATTGCACAGTTCTTTTGCGGCTATATAAACTGTTGGTTTGTTCCCGTCTGGATTATGGGAGCATAGTTTATAGCTCTGCTAGATTTGGAATTGTCCTGTAATAAGGCAGCTGAAACTTATCCACATATTTATCATCAGCATTTCTTTAAAAAACCCTTTTCCACATCATAATCATATCTATACTGATGGGTCAAAGATTGACAATCACGTATCTGTAGCAGCAGAAAATGGCCACCAACAGTATTTCATTTGTAGACCAAAGTTCCAATTTTACAGAAGAAGCAGGAGCTCAGCAGAACAGTATATCAAGTTTGTAATAAATATCTGTTTTACACTCTGTTAGCGATTTTACAGTTAAAGACCCAAGGACCAGATATGATTAATTAAGACCAGGAATTAGAAGTGCAGTCAATTTAAGACAAGAATCAGAATTATAATAAATTGAAGAACATTTTTACTGAAGATAGTTTGTAGTTTCATCAGGAGGAATTCAGCTTCAAGACTCACAAGGAGTTTGTAGGCCGCCCGGCTTACAGTTATACACTACACCAAGGTCTGAACTATGTCCTTACTTCAGGTTGAATGATTCTGATTGGCTAAGAAATAGATAAACATAGTACATTTTCACACATGGACTGATAGGCAGAAGCACATCTCCATACTGTGTACAGCTGCCACCAGAACCCTGAGTTAGGTACGAGTGGCCCTCCGAGGTCACAAGACTTTGTGTGTAGGCGCCAGCATGTCGAAGAAAACAAGACAAGACAAAATTAGACAGCCAGTCAAACTCCCGTCATGAAAAACATAGAAGTCAGGATATAGCTTCTTAGCTCATTTTAAAGGGGTGGTATAATGCCCTTTTCACATGATGTAAAATAAATCTCTGATGTCCCCAGAGTGTGTATGTGAAGTTTTAGCTCAAAACACCCCACAGATATTTTTACATATGCATGTTAAAGTTGTCACTTTTTGAGGGTTAGCAAAAATGCACCGCTTTGTGTCTGGCCCTTTAAATGCAAATATGTTGCTGCTCTCGTCACAGGGGGCGGAGCTTCAAGAGCCGCTCCAATTACCTCACGCAGACACACACTATGGCAGGAACTGTTCTGCCTTTTATATTTAAACGGAGTCAGACAAAGACGGAGAGACTCAAGAAGAAGTGACAACATGTAGAATGCAACAGGACATCTCTGAATGGTTAGTTGATGAAATTATGTTGCTGATGTGGAGTTAACTATCTTCAATTAGCATATTCTGTCATGATAATCTATAAATCGCTCATATAGGAACTGTTGTGAGATGCACAGAGTGACTTTCTATTGCCTGTGAAAAGACAGATGCTACAGTTTGAGCTGAATCACAAATGTGCTCTACTACAACAACTCTTCCTCTTCTCAACATGGACTGCATATTCCCGGGGGCGGGTTTTATGTAAATTTTAGGGTTGGTGATGTCACTAACCCGGGAGGAATGTCAGTCCCTCCCAGCAATTTGTTGTAGTCCTTAAAAAACAATTTCTTTAAAAGCAAATATCTCCCTTTGCTTTGAACTTTGAGCGTTGTAACTTTGCAGATGTTGTTTATGCTCAAACAGCAACATTACACACTAACTAAAGTTAAAAAAGTGAAATCATACTCAACCACCCCTTTAATAGAGACTCTTGTTGAGCATGTACCATTTCTTAATTCTGACAAAAAAATAAATAAAAATCATACTACCATTATAAGTGCACCTCAGAAAATATTATGAAACAAAACAATGCAGTTCAGGACCCCTTTAAAACTAACTTCCTGATTCAGTGTGCAATACCATATTTGACCGCTAGAGGTCCTAATTACTCTAACATTGACAAAACCCATGAGCAGAACAGTCTGTCTCTAACTATAAACAGTCTTCCCAAAACACCCAGATGACATGTTATTTCTCTCAGTGAGAGGAAACTTTAATATAACACAGTAAGGTAAAGACTTTAACTTAGAAATGCTTACTTAAACTATTGGTTCCAATGACCTTTGTGACCTATAGTCGTCATGGTGAGCTAGAAGAACAGATATACCTTTTAACACGTTGAAGACCTTTCTCCAACAAAACAAGTCCATATTTCATTTCTGGAAGCCATTCATATGTGCAGTTCTTCAACAGCTGTTCATTTGTTATTTTTCATTGTTTTAATAATAAATGCTTACTGTGTTTGTTTAGTCCTGATGCTGTTATTCAGGCACTCTGGACACACTCAAGGTAAAAAAAAAAATCCTTCATATTATCAAATCTCTGTTTAAGACCAATAACTTTATTTCTAAAGGCTAATTCAATGCACTGATATATGCCAACCAATGCAGACTATCACCAGATTACAGCATGTATTTTTTTTAAAGGGGGGGTGAAACACTCAGTTTCAGTCAATCTCATGTTAATCTTGAGTACCTATAGAGTAGTATTGCATCCTTCATATCTCCAAAAAGTCTTTAGTTTTATTATATTTATAAAAGAAAGATAGGCTATACCGAGTCTTTCCGGAAAAAAACGAGCGGCTGGAGGCGTGCCGTGTGGGCAGAGCTAAAGAATCACGAGAGCGAATCACACACACACCATACATCGCATGCTCCATAGATACATTAACTATACGTGATCATGTTGTTTACTTGCTGTGCTTACGCGCCGATAGCTAATAACACACAGACATTTGAAGCAGTTTTACTCACCGCCTGCGGTTCCAACGCACGACCGTGAACCTTTATCGTTGGGACTGCTCCATCCTTAAGCATTAGTCGATCTGCAAATCTGGCGTAGAACTGGGCCTTGTTTATAAAACAATCATCGTCGAAATGCAGGGAACAACCAAGAACACTTGCACAACTCCGTTGATGACTTCCCTAAAGCCGAGCACAGCGCTTTGATGGGCGTACTGCTTTCGCTCTCTCGCTCTGGTCTACGGGTGCGCGCGCGCCCTTCCAGTAGAAGTGCCCTTAGGACCCGTATAAGGAAATTCCGCCGCATCTGACGTCACACACGCCCATACTCGAAAAAAAACTTTCCGAAACTTGTGACAAACCGGAAGGAGTATTTTTGGCACAGAAATACTCCATCAAACGTACAACTTAATTTTTGAAACTTTGTCCATGTTTAGCATGGGAATCCAACTCTTTAACAGTGTAAAAAACTCAGTATGCATGAAATAGCATTTCACCCCCCCCCCCCCCCCCCCCCCCACTTAAACATTCCACGACGCAGCAAATGGAAACTGAACATACTGAAATTAGCAACGACCAATGTCAACAGGGGTAACGCTGATCCGTGGAAACCTGACAAACGTCTGTTGCCATTGGTCGGTGTCTGTCTGTGCAGTTTGAATTAGTCCTGAATGACCAAAGATTAATACTGACTTCTGTCGGTCTACAAAACAAGTTGTCAAAAAAACAACCAAACACAACAGATTACATTGCTTGATTTTTAATCTATCAATATTTGCCCTTATGTGTGTTAACTCAAAAGCAAAACCTGTAGTGAAGGTGAAGCCAGATCAGCGTGTGTTCAGAGGAGAGAGAGTCACTCTCACATGTGACATACAGGGAGGAGGAGACATTCAGTGGACATACAGCTGGATTAAAGATGGTTCAGTCATACCACACACTGAGAGAGTCTACAACATCACATCTGCTTCTGATGGTGGTCAATACAGCTGTGAAGCAAAGAGCATCAGTGATGCTTTTACACTGACTGTATCAGGTGAGTCTTCATATTCAACTGTTTAATGCTTATTTAAAAACTGTATTTGTGTTTGTTTGTTTTTCTGTATCAACCACATCTGTTATTATAAGAGGATGAAGCATATATTGCTATAATGAAGCAATTCACTTTTAGTCATTATTCTGTTCAAATGCAGAACTGAATAAGAGGTTTCATTATAGTCAGATAGCGTGCAGTTTTCAGTGATTTTTATGCTTATGGTTCCCGGTCTCCTAAAATCCATAAAATTTGTGATATTAAATTAATTGTCAGCTAATATCTACCTTGGAAAAATTAGGCATCTTCCACTGATGCTTCAGACTGTGATGTCAAATGTTACTGCTGTTCAATTATACAAATATGTGACCCTGGACCATAAAACCAGTCACAAGTCGCACGGGTATATTTCTGGCAATAGCCAACAATACATTGAGTCAAAATTATCGATTTTTCTTTTATGCCAAAAATCATTAGGATATTAAGTAAAGATCATGTTCCATGAAGATATTTTGTAAATTTCCAACCGTAAATATATAACACATTTATTTTTGTGAGTGAATGCAGCACAATCGCCAACATAAATGATTGATATTGATTTTGGCCTATCCGATCACTTAGCCATACTATTCAATTTGGAGCTACCTGATATACTTACTTTACTTCCCGTATTATTCACTACCGCAAGTGGAGATCTATCGCGCCCACTGACTTCTCTGACTTTACTGACTCTGCTACTAGCTGTATTTTACCTACTGATGCATTGGATGACAAAGTAAATAGGCTGTACACAATTCTTTCATCCGGCCTGGACACTTTTGCTCCTCTGAAGTCACGTGCTGTCTCTTTTAAACGATCTGCCCCGTGGTATAACGATGATCTGCGCGCAATGAAAACTCAGTGTCGCAAAATGGAGCGCAGATGGCGCTCTACTGGTTTAACTGTGTATCATCAGGCCTGGAAAGAAAGCATGGGTGAAAATAGGACTGAAATTGTATTGACAAGGTCTGCTCACTTTTCCCAGATTATTGCAAGTAATCAAGATAACCCTAAAAAATTGTTTAATTCAATCAACAATCTTTTAAACAGAAATAATATTTCCAATGTCTCTTCTTCTGTTCAATTATGTAACAGGTTTCTTGTGTTTTTTAGCAATAAGATTGAGGGGATAAGACATCAGATTACTACTACTAATACATTTGTTACCCAAAAATTAAATAACATAGAATTCTCTGGTGTTTATCTTTCAGAATTTTCCAAGTTAGATTCTCAATCCCTGTGTAATGTGGTTTTAAAAATGAAAGCACCTCTAATGTTGATCCCATACCAGCTAGGTTGTTTCAGTCATGCTTTTCTTCATTGTGTCCGGCTGTTTTGAGTATTATAAATGACTCTCTGTCTTCTGGTGTTGTGCCATCTGCACTTAAAATTGGTGCTGTAACCCCTGTTCCAAAAACAAATAGCCGTGACTTTCAGAATCTAAAATCTAAAATCTTAGAACGTATTGTTGCCTCACAATTGCTCTCTCATCTGTCTGTAAATAACCTCTTTGAGCCTCTACAATCTGGCTTCCGTAAAATGCATAGCACTGAGACAGCATTAGTTAAAGTCACAAATGACTTATTGATGGCTTCCGATTCTGGATGCTTATCAATACTGATTCTGCTTGATCTCACTGATTCTGCTTTGACACTATTGATCATTGTACCTTACTTTCTCGCCTAGAGTCTGTCTTTGGTGTATCTGGCTCTGCTCTGAGCTGGTTTAAGTCTTATCTCTCAGATCGCAAACAATTCGCTGTGCTGGGTGGCTGCAGATCTGAGGTTGGCGTGGTAAAATATGGTGTACCTCAGGGTTCCATTTTAGGTCCTTTACTTTTTAGTCTTTATATTTTTCTCAACTCTTGAGGTCTCTTGGTCTTGATTTTCATTTTTATGCTGATGACACCCAGATATACATTCACTCAAAACCTTATGTAAATGTGGCTGCTTCACATCTTTCTAACTGTATCAGAGATATCAAAAATTGGATGTCTGTTAATTTTCTATGTCTAAATAGTGATAAGACTGAAGTGATGCTTATTGGTTCGCCTCACCAGTTACGCAGAGTGAAACCTGTAGCTTTACATGTGGATGGCTCTGTTATTCAGTTCCAATCTAAATAAAAAAACCTGGGAGTAATTTCCGATTCTAATTTAACATTTGATCTTCACGTATGTAATACTGTTAAAGTTTCTTTTTTTTTTCATCTCAGAAATATATCCAGATTACGGTCCATGCAGCCTTTTCCTGTAGCTGAAAAATTAATCAATACTCTGGTTTTCTCTAGAATTGATTATTGCAATGCCTTGTTAGCAGGAGCATCAAAATCTATTTTGAACAAACTTCAGTGGGTACAAAACTCTGCTGCACGTATTCTGACTAGGACAAGACATAGAGATCATATAAAACCTATTTTAGAGACCTTGCACTGGCTATACCTGTCAAATTTCGTGTTGATTTTAATATTCTTATGTTGACCTACAAGGCATTAAATGGACTTGCTCCTCAATATCTATCAATATCTAGCTTTTAATACCCTACATTCCGACACGTAATCTTCGCTCGGCCGATGCTGGTCTTTTAGTTGTTCCGGTAACGTACACTGTAAAAAAAAATCCTAATTTTACAGAAAATAACTGTGATTTTTTGACGATCATTTTCTTTAATTTTAAATTGTACTCAAAACACTGTAAAATTACAAATAATATCTGTAAAATAAAAATTCAGCTGTTATTTTAGGTATTGTGACATTAATGACAAATTACAGTAATTCACATTTTTATACAGAAAATTGATTGTATTTTTCATACAGTATTTTTTCTGTTTTCTTAAATTACATAAAAATGTATGTAAAATTACAAATATAATCTGTAATTTAACAGAAACAAAACAGTTAAATGATAAAATGGTCAAATGACTGTCAGCTCCCCAAAAAACGGTAAAACATCCTAAATTAAATAAACTGAAAAACACTGTTATTTTACAGGTATTTCCTGAATAATCACGATCATATACCTTCATTGTAAAAAAAATCGTTAAAAAAGGGTCAAATGACTGGCAGCTGCGGCTGCCAAACAAAAACCCTAAAATTAAAGTAAAATATGCTAATTGAAATAAACCGAAAAAACACTGTTATTTCACAGGTATTTCCTGCATTATTATGATCAAATACCTTCATTGTAAAAAAATCGTAAAAAAAGGGTCAAATGACTGGCAGCTGCGGCTGCCAAACAAAAACCCTAAAATTAAAGTAAAATATGCTAATTTAAATAAAGTGTAAAAAACTTTAAAATAAATTTGATGTCACCATGATTGAGATCAGTGTCTGCTTTAGTTGGGCTCATGATCCTTAAGTTTTTAACTTTTGTTTTTCTTTGGCTGCTTTAACTGTGTTTGATACACGATTGTTATAGCAATAAATGCTGGAGAAAATATCAGATGATCTTGGTCATTCATTGATGATGTTATAGTCATTATATGATGATCTGATTCACTGATGTGTCAGTCAAATCTCTGAATATATTAGCTTAGATTACATAATATGTAAATGGAATTTAGCTTTATACAAAGTCTATAATTAATGTCGTAATTTTTCACATGACCCTTGAAATATTATGGCATCAGTATTATAACAATCTGTAAAAAGAAAAAGATATATATTGTACAGAAAAAGTTTTGAGCTGGTTCATTTTTTTAGTAGAGACATCAAGAATCAACATATGAATCTCAACAATGGTGACAATCAACAAAGCCTTTTTGTGACTTTATAGTAATTCAAATTTTTTTTTCATTGTCACCATTGTTGTGATTCATACGCTGATTCTTGATGTCTGAGTGAGTCTATGTGATCCTGTCAAAACATTTTCTGTATAATAACATCATAAAATCTGAGTATCACAGCACTGCAGGTTTAGCAGTTTTGTCATGCAAAATAAACAACTAATATTTGATGACTTAATCAGATATTACACTTTAAGTGGTATTAATAAAGCAGGACACTACATGATGACTATTATCACTAAAAAGTGACCAACATCATCTGATCTGAGTTTCTCTTGGATTGCTACAATTACAAATGTGCATCAGAGACACACAGTTAATGCAACCAGAGAAACATTAAAGTTAAACACTAAAAGTTCAAGAGCCCAACTAAAGCAAACACTGATCTCCATCATGGTGACATCAAACTTTATTCTTTTCAATAAAACTTCAACTTCTAAACCTCTGTTAATTCTCAATAAGAATGTTAGTATGAAATAAATAAAGTCTGGATTGTAATAAGTGAAGATGCTGAGATCCTGAGAGATGTTTAATGTTCTGTTGGGGTTTAAAGTGTTTCTGTATGGTGTGTTTCGTGTGTCACCATTGTGTTGAAGAGTAGAGCCTGAGCTTCAGTTCAGGATGAGCAGAGAAACACAGATGAAATGCTGCATGTTGCTTTATTTAACAGACAGTAACTGTGTAGTTGCTGATGCAGTGATGTATAGTCACAACAAATCATGCATATAATTAACTGCGTGTTTTTCAGTAAAAAAATCAGAAAATAAATGTGAAATAACTGTGTTTTAACTGTGTGTTTCTGTTCAAAAAGATTAATGAAGATTTCTGTAAAAGTATTTTGCACTTATTTAAATTAGGATATTTTACATTAATTTTACGGTTTTTGTATGGCAGCCGACAGCCGTTGCTGACAGTCATTTGACTGTTATTTTATGGGATTTTTTTTACAATGAAGGTGTTTGATCGTAATAATTCAGGAAATAGCTGTAAAATAACAGTGTTTTTCTGTAAAACATTTAAGGAAAATTTCTGTAAAAGTTTTTTGCACTTCATTTAAATTAGGATATTTTACTTTATTTTTACGTTTTTTGTTTGGCAGCCGCAGCTGACAGTCATTGACCGTTTTTTTACGATTTTATTTTTTACAGTGTACCTAAAAACAATGGGTGATAGGGCGTTCTCTTCAGTTGCCCCAAAGTTATGGAATTCTCTGCCTTCCGAAATTAGAAATGCACCATCCTTGAAAATGTTTAAATCATCCCTTAAAACTTATTATTTTAAGGAAGCATTTGGGTGAAAGGTGATTTTTGTGTTTGTTTATGTGATGTATTTTATGGGTTTACTATATGTCTTTGATACTTTTTTAAAATTGTTTTTAGGTTTGTAAAATTGTTTGTAATACCTTTTTTGTATTGTGTTTATCATGCCTTTTATCTATCTTAATTTTGCTTCTGTAAAGCGCTCTGAGAATTGACTTTTAAAAGCGCTATACAAAATAAAGTTATTATTATTATTATTATTATTATAAATGGACAACTTTAAATGAGATTTTCTCAATGTTTCATTTTTTTTTTTTGCACCCTCAGATTCCAGATTTTCAAATATTTGTATCTCGGCCTAATATTGTCATATCATAACAATCATACCATACATCAATGGAAAGCTTTTTTTATTTTTTTTTATTTTTTTTAGCTTTTAGATGATGTGTAAATCTCAATTTCAAAAAAAAATTACCCTTGTGACTGGTTTTATGGTCCAGGGTCACATATATGATCAACTCGATTTTTTACTAAGAAAACAAATACATTTTCTGTCCCAAAAACAACAAATTTAATTAGTATTTTATTGGCAAAAAAATTATTAAAGATACAATATGTAATTTTTTTTAGGGGTCGCTAACCTCTTACAATAACAAAGGCGTAGGTTGATGACGCAAAATTTCCTGCGGAATTATGGAACTTGTCGTCAAGCTGAAGGATCTAATAATGTTTATGGATGAGTGAATACATTGATGTTTTTATCATGACTGTGGTTTGAAGCAGGGCGCGATTGCTAATAAGAGACAGGTATCAGCGCCGCACGTGCATTCCGCGAGCCTTGCGGATATAAAGGAATAAGGACATTTAATTTCACCAAACTACCAGCAAGTGCTGAATTAATACTCACACAGGTTAGTTTATTAGACAAATTAAACTTGTGAGGTAACGCAGCACTGTTTCTACACTATCACACTAAACTGCATTTGAGTGTGTTGAAAGTTATAATGTTATTCTATGTGTTAGTTTGGCTGTATGAAACTAGCAGCAAGCTAGATCAACATTACATAGCTGCCAACTCTCACGCATTCACCGTGAGACTCACGCAATTGACACTCTTCACACGCTCTCACGCCACACATCCATTTTCTCACGCACAGAAAAATCGCGAAGCAAAGAGGACACGGAGACCGACAGACTAGACAGAGCAGGTTACTTATGATATAAAAAAAATCTCAGCTCTCAGATTCTGTCACTTTTATTACGAAATTCAGACAATAAATACCGTTTTGGCGCTTGTAAATGTGACGCGACAGATCCCTAGCGGCACGTGAACCGATCATCTCTAGCTGATAGTAAATAACTTTAAACACGAATGAACACTGTTGAAAGATACAGTACAACTTACCGAAATGTATATTCCTCATACACAATATCGACCAATCAATCAAACAAAGGGGTCAATAAAACAGCTGGAGAACAATCATGTCACATAACATTTACCTCAGGAAAGCCATTTAATGACCATAATATAGGCTATAGCACGTTAGTTGCCTAGAAAAAAAGAGCTATAGAGAGTATTTGGCTAAATATGTGTACTATATTGCATATTTATTATATTTTTACTTATATCAATAAATAAAGTTGTTATTATAATAAAAAAACGCATTATATTTAATTTGTGTTATTTTTTAACCTTAAATAATACTGCCAGCTGATAGGGCTCTCTGTATGTTTACAGCATTAGGTGAGTTGTTTTTTTCTTGAGAAAAATGAATGCCTATCTTGTGTAGCCTACCTAATATTTATCCAAATGAGTCAATATTAAATCAAATCACAATAACTGAATTGAATTGAAATAATAAAAAAGCGTAGCTTACCAGAAATTGAACCATGTAAACATTGTAACATGTTGTCGCTAAACCTAATAAAATTCAGTTTAGTTACTAAAATGTTTTGACAATCACAATACACTTATTGTGATGCAATAATTTTTTTTATTGAAAAAAAAATAAAAAACATAAATCTTGTTTATGTCAACATAATCTTGTCAACATAACCCCCCCCCCCCCCCCAAAACATAAATCTCACTCCAAGCAAAACTCAAAAGTTGGCAGCTATGACATTAGAATAACATACTGATCATTTTCTAACATTTCATCATGTTGAGCTGTATAACATTGATTAGTTTTATGTACATTTGCTCACCTGTCTAATAAAGTACATGTAAGAGCTCTGTCAAGTCGAAGTTAGTTGCAGACGTGGAGCTCTCGACATCTCGAAAACGCCACGCTGATATTGATCCTTGCTTTAGTTCTCCTTTTTCCCCAAAGTCTGCTTGCCATGATCCATAATGTTTGAACGAAACAACAACAACAGCGTGAGCGTGCCGCTAAACATAACGCTGTTGTCCACGTCTGTCGCCATGGTTACTATGGCAGTACGAGCGGAAACCAGGGATAACGCGGATATTACGTCAGTGACAGGCAGGGCTGGACTGGGACAAAAAATCAGCCCGTGCATTTTTGCCCAGACTGGCCCACTATATGATCATAAACACCACCCATCTTTGCACGCCCTTAATTATATGCATACCAACTCCTATTCCTTAAAACCACTAATGCCATGCATGTAATGAGTGAGTATAGGAACGAGTGAAAATTTGACATTTATTAATTAATACAGTTGAACTATACTCCACAGTGATGAATCCTAAAACAAGCTATAAACTGCAATGGCATAGCAATACCAGTGTTTCTCACAGGATTTTTGGTAAAACTGTGGTGGGTGGACCTTGGTTCTTCTAGGGGGGTCCGGGGGCATGCCCCCCCCCCCCCCCCCCCCGTGAGAAAATGTTGTGCATTTTAATGTTAAATTCATCAATCTGGTGCACTTTGAGAGTTCAAAATTAAAAGCTCCAACCCATATTCAGTGTGCAAATTAAACGAAAAATTCAAACCTCTTTCAGTTACAGTGTCTATTTACATTACACCTACTACATAATAATAGTTATAATATTAATCCAATGACAGTAATAGCCATATTTTGTAAAACAAATGCACAAAAAAATAAAGGAAACTTTCATAATTAGTTTTGTTCCAATTTGTTCCATGTCCATAAGCACATGATCTTTTATTTTGACGCAAACTGCATCAAGCTTTTATTTTGGTGGAAAACATGGTTTACAAACGCCTCTCATTAAATTTCTAGTGAATTGTGGTAATCGTCTTTATATACTGTCTATGTAATCGTCAACTATGCAATGTGGAAATAATCTGTAACTGGGTTATGGGTTCCTACACTCGATCATGACATAGCTTAAGTGTTTTGAAAGTAGTTCTGCTTACCGCAGGCTCTACACTTTCTCATCTCTCTCCTGATCCTCCTCACTATCATCATCATCACTGGAGCTGATGAAGGGCAGAAAACATATATTTTGACACATTTACAGTGTCTGCTTTAAGGGCCTGGTTCTATTTTTTCACGCTATTTCTCTGCACAATCCTTGCGTTTCTTCTCCATCTCGCAGACTATTTTGACAGATACACACTGACACTGCTGCACGCTCGCTCACTCGTTTAAAGTTGTGATTGGGCCAGCCCAGTGTCAATCAAGAAAATAACCAATGGGCCGCTGATCTACGTGTTTCATGGGCTGGTCTGTCAGAAAAAAAAAAAAAAACTAACACTGACTTTTTTTGACCACTGCATTACACCGGCACAAACCCAGCGCCGCCAATTAAGCAAAACAAAACGAATGGGCCGCCGATGTACAAATTTTATGGGCCGTAAAAAAAAAAAAAAAAAAAGTTTTGTGAGTATGAGATGTCCAGCCCTGGTGACAGGCACAAGTGAACAGGGATTCCGGGACGGCCAATTATTTAAAATTGGAATTTCTCTGAAATTAAAAATCTTTGGGAACATTTGGGATATTGTAAGTACACAACTGCAGGAAAAATATCACACCGTGCAAGTGATTTTGGGATATTTTATTATAAAATTCTTACATATTGTACCTTTAACTCATTTATTCAGTTCAGAATATTTTCTTTTGCTCACAGATTTCCCCACATCTACAGTGACTGTGACACCAGACAGTCCTGTATTCACTGGAGAAACAGTCAATCTGCAGTGTGAGATAAACTCTGATCACAGTAACTGGAGATATGAGTGGTATAAATACAGTGTAAAGTTACAGACGTCTGAGCGTTACACTGTAAACAGAGACACTCTCACTATCAGAGGAGCTACTGAGTCTGATCAGGGTCAGTACTGGTGTACAGGACAGATAGATGGAAGACCAAACTCATCAACATCAAGCTCTCTTTCTCTCTCTGTGAAGGGTGAGTTGAACATCATTGTCCTCCTAAACTCATTCTGCTATGATCACACATACAATTGAGAGACTGTGGTTTTGTTCAGAATGGAAAACTATCTCACTGCTTGCTTAAGGCCGGCATACACTGCGATTTCAGCAAGGTTACCTACTCGGACTGTATGAGTATGGCATTAGATGAAAAGCGAAAGCTCACGATTTATGTGCTCACACTACAGTATATGGTCCGATCATCGATCTTGACTTGACTGCTCACACCATCCACCTTATTCCTACGCTCCATGACACTTTGCACGAATTATGGGTGTAACTTCTGTTAAGCTGTAAACAATCAGTGAAAGGCTCTATATATAATATAATAGGCTATTCCCAACACTTTGAGAGGTTTGAGAGGTGGCGCCCCGCCAAATTTTGCGAGAATCACCTTTACGGCACGTAATATTTGTATGAAATCGTGAAACATTACCTGGTCAGTAGACATCTTCGAAGTCTATCTTTGCCTGTTTGATGTCCGACGCTTCCATCCTACTGTACAGGTACCGGTAGGGGGGAGGGGATCAGGCCGTGAGTGCAGAGACGGCTCTGCGTGAGTGGTATTTACGACAGTAACGTTAAATACAAGTACTTCACAGCGACTCTAGGGGTCGCTGTTTGACCAAAACGGAAACTGCATAGTATGCCTTTAATGATTTCTTTCATTGCAGCCTATGGGGGAACAGAAATTACTCGGATTTCATTAAAAATATCTTAATTTTTTGTTCTGAAGATGAAAAAAAGAAGAAAAAAAAGTGTAACACTATGCTGCTTGACAGTGCACATTTTACTTCTATCGCCAATATTGTTGTTTAGGGGAGAGAGAGAGAGGGGGATGCAGAGATAAGGAAGAAGAAAAGTTTGGACAGGCGATGTCCTGTGCTCTGTCTTTGTTATCTTCTGCATTTTATGGCTTTATTGCAGGGTGAATTTTGTCTTAGCAGGAAAATCAGTTCTTACAGTTTATTCTGACTCTGATGAAGGCAGGGGCTTTAATGCACTTTGTCACTGTTGCTGCAATAAAACTTCATCATTGAGATCTTCAACATCCTCAAAACATTTACAAAATGTAATTATTTTACTTTGCACTGAAAGAGATGTTTGAGTCATTTTGTGTTTCTGTCTTTCTTCTCAGGTTTCCCCACATCTACAGTGACTGTGACACCAGACCGTCCTGTATTCACTGGAGAAACAGTCAATCTGAAGTGTGTGATAAACTCTGATCACAGTAACTGGAGATATGAGTGGTATAAAGACAGTGTAATATTACAGACGTCTGAGCGTTACACTGTAAACAGAGACACTCTCACTATCAGAGGAGCTACTGAGTCTGATCAGGGTCAGTACGGGTGTAAAGGACAGAGATATAGAAGACCAAACTCATCAACATCAAGCGCTGCTGTTTCTCTCTCTGTGAAGGGTGAGTTCAACATCATTGTCCTCATAAACTCTCTCTCTACATGATCACAGTAATGAAGGTGGACTGGTACTTTAGGTTTGGTCATCGCTATGGTGTGTCGGTAAGAACACAGAGATAGGATCCACATTTAAATGACTTTAATGCAAATCAAGGTTACTGGTTAAATTGGTATGGGTGGTCGTGTGTGTGTGTGTGTGTGTGTGTGTGTGTGTGTGTGTGTGTGTGTGTGTGTGTTACTCATTGACGCATACAACTCTGGAATGAATTAAGGAAAAACAACACACAAACCATCTCTCTATGGTAGAGCGAAAACGAAACTATACAGATAATGATGTCAGATGAGTTCATGAAGTCTTCAGATAGTCTGATGAAGTTGATTCAGACTCAGTATCTCCTCATATGAGCTTGTAGTTGGAGATCTTCATCTCTCCTTCAGGAGCTTCATTCTGCTTTCTATGGCGAGTCAGAGGTGTTTGTCTGAGATCGTGACGGAGCCAGAGCCTCAAAACAACTGACATGACAAAACTAATGACAGTACAACAGCAAAACACAACTAATATTAGGAAATATGAGATAAAATCATCTATAAACTATATAGTGTGAGAAATGTCAGTCTGCCCCGACTCAGCTTCCACTTCAAGATATGTATTAGAATATGTTTCTTCCCTAAAAGAGCTTAATTATCATAGAGACGATTCCTCCTGATCATGATTCCTCCTCATTTACATGTAGAGCTGGAAGACGAATGTAATACAGTATATAATGTTTGAGCAGAGATTATTCAGGGTTTATTCTGACTCTGATGAACTGCTGCAATAAAACTTCATCATTGAGATCTTCAACATCCTCAAAACATTTACAGAATGTAATTCTGTTACTTTGCCCTGAAAGAGATGTTTGAGTCATTTTATATGTTTCTGTCTTTCTTCTCAGATTCCCCCACATCTACAGTGACTGTGACACCAGACAGTCCTGTATTTACTGGAGAAACAGTCAATCTGAAGTGTGTGATAAACTCTGATCACAGTGACTGGAGATATGAGTGGTATAAAGACTACAGTGTAATATTACAGACGTCTGAGCGTTACACTGTAAACAGAGACACTCTCACTATCAGAGGAGCTACTGAGTCTGATCAGGGTCAGTACTGGTGTAAAGGACAGAGAGATGGAAGACCAAACTCATCAACATCAAGCTCTCGTTATCTCTCTGTGAAGGGTGAGTTCAACATCATTGTCCTCCTAAAAATATGGATCACATTATTCAACAATAAGCAATTCCAGCTGTGACATGACCTCATCACATTGAAATTTTAATTTCATACAATATGTGAATACAGATAAAAAAGATAAAGATAAATGTGACGTCAAGAGGAAGCAGCTTCGAAATGAGACACTGCACTCATTCTAGTGCATATTGTCGACTGGGCGGTTGTGCAATCATTATATTATGTTATTATCTTTTAATCTTTAAACTTTAATCAGTTTTTTTTATTACTGATTAAACTATTGAAAAGAAACTTTTTTGTTTTAAAAAAAACAATCCCAGTCCATGTGTAAAAAAAGGTAACGCAAAGGAACATAACACATTACTTTTCTAAAAAAGTAACAAAAAAAGCAATCAATTACTTTTTAAGGGAGTAAAGCAATACTGTAATGCATTACTTTTCAAAGTAACTTTCCCCAACACTGACTGTCAGTGTAGCAAACAAGCCTTAAGACTTTTGCCATTGGTCCTCAGTCAGACCGAGGTCAGGATAGAAATGGTGTTACAATAACTTACAGAGCCTCAGTTTATCTTTTCTCATGGCCTGAGAGTGTCGGCAGTTTTTCAGACTAAAATACTGTAGTAAAACTGACGCCAGATCAGCGTGTGTTCAGAGAAGAGAGAGTCACTCTCACATGTGACATACAGAGGGGAGGAGACATTCAGTGGAGATACAGCTGGATTAGAGATGGAAACAATCATATGAACAGTTCAGTTTCACAGCTGATGTTTCTGATCAGTGTTTGTCTGAGATCATGACGAAGCCGGAGCCTCAAAACACATGAGAAAACTAATTACTGTAATAGCAAACCAGAACATATTAAATATTAGATACAATAATATAAACTACATAGTTTTATAAAAGATATACAAAATAATTTTCCCTGAAAGAGCAGTTTGAGTCACTTTGTCTTTCTTCACAGGTTTACCCACATCTACAGTGACTGTGACACCAGACAGTCGTGTATTCACTGGAGAAACAGTCAATCTGAAGTGTTTGATAAACTCTGATCACAGTAACTGGAGATATGAGTGGTATAAAGACAGTGTAATATTACAGACGTCTGAGCGTTACACTGTAAACAGAGACACTCTCACTATCAGAGGAGCTACTGAGTCTGATCAGGGTCAGTACTGGTGTAAAGGACAGATAGATGGAAGACCAAACTCATCAACATCAAGCTCTGCTGTTTCTCTCTCTGTGAAGGGTGAGTTCAACATCATTGTCCTCATAAACTCTCTCGACATGATCATGATCACACAACCAATCGAGAGTCTTTCATTGCCAGATGTTTAATTTACACTGAAAATAAATACAGTTTGTCTTTTAAGGGTTTAATTGTATTCAATTCTCTCTGCTGTTGTGTTCAAAACCATTTCAAGGAGCAAAACAATGAAACTGAATGCAGAGGTCTGAAAATACATTTTAAAGATGCAGTATTTTTAAATTTAACATGGCAAGAGTCCAGATAAAACAAAGAAACACAACAGATAAAGACACATCTGAACATAGACATGATAATTATGCACAAACAACCTGTCGAACAACCAACCTCTACAATATTAAATGCTCTGATACTTGTTCCATGTGCATCAAAATTAAGTCATCTTTTTTCTGGGCGAAGACAGAATCATGCCAGAATTATTTTTTCTGATGAAGACAAATGCTCATTTATTTGAATCTTGAGGATCTGAATCTGTTGTTGTTCGCCTGCAGATCTAAAGCCGAAGCCTGAACTCACATCAGATCCTGCAGGAGCTGCACTGACTGGAAACACAGTGACTTTGACCTGTCGCATGGATCCGTCCACTGGAAACTGGGACTTTTACTGGTACAAACACACACTGAACCCTGAGACAGAGAAGAAGAAAACAAACTCCTACAGCCTGAAGATTGATTCAGTGTCTGATGGAGGCCAGTACTGGTGTAGAGCTGGAAGAGGGAAACCAGTCTATTACACACAATACAGTGATGCACTGTGGGTAAATGTTACAGGTGAGAGAGACTGTAGTGTGTGATGCAACAAATACAGATCAGAGACAATATCTACACAACTTCTGAAACTATAAATGCAATAATCTGTGTTTGTACAGTGAGTCCTAAAGCTGTGCTGACGGTACGACCTGATGAACGAGTGTTTAGAGGAGAAACAGTCACTCTCAGATGTGATATAAAGTGGGGAGGAGACACTGAGTGGACATACAGATGGGAAATAGAGGGAACCAACAACCAATATAAAAACTCTGTCAACCAAACCTCAACACAAGAGTTGAACATCAGCAGTGTTGATCTCTCTCACCGCGGTAAATACACCTGTACAGGACAGATACACACTCAAAGCTCTCAGCGCAGTGATGCTGTTACACTGACTGTCTCAGGTGAGTGTGTGTTTGTTGTGATCAGCTTCTCCATCAGTTTCTCTACGGCTCTGTAACTCGTGATGTTTTGTTCAGCTGAAGCTCAGGCATCAGTGCGAGTGTCTCCACAGCCGTGGCTGACTGAAGGAGAATCAGTGACTCTGATCTGTGAGGTTTCAGGCTCCTCTAAAGGCTGGACGTTCAGCTGGTTCAGAGATCATGATCATCTGTCAGACAGCAGCAGAGGAGCTGGAGGATCTTACACTCTCAGTCCTGCTGCTCTACAGCACACAGGAGTTTATACGTGCAGAGCAGAGAGAGGACGACCAGCCTATTACACACACAACAGCAGCTCACAGACACTGTGGATCACTGGTGAGGGTTTATGCTTGTGCTCATCCGGATCTGTGTTTCACTGCAGTCTCTGTGCTGTCAGTTTTGATTGAGATTTTCCTCTTTTCAGGAGTTTCTGCTTCAGTGTCTCTGGTCATCAATCCCAGCAGAAGTCAACACTTCTCATCTGACTCTCTCTCTCTGAGCTGTGAGGATCAGAGTAACTCTGCTGGATGGACAGTGAGAAGATACACAGACAAAGACACACAAACTTGTGCAAAACAAACAGGATCTGGATGTGTAATGGACTCTCTCAGCACATCTGACACTGGAGTGTACTGGTGTGAGTCTGAATCTGGAGAGAAACGTCGTCCTCGAAACATCACTGTACATGGTGAGTCCAATCACACTTACAACTATAAAACACAATAATGTTTATAATCAACATATTTTTTTTCTTATGAGATCAGGTAAGACTACACAAGACTAATATAAAAAGCTCAGGAAGTAAAAAGTACAATTCAATTCATAATATCAATATTTTGATATGTATTGTTTTGCTATATTCTTCCTATTTACAGTATTAAACACACATTTCTTGTGTTTGTAGACGGTGAGGTGATTCTGGAGAGTTCTGTTGATCCTGTGATTGAGGGAGAGACTCTGACTCTACACTGTTTACATCGATCTACAAACTCCCCGATCCTCAGCGCTGATTTCTATAAAGACGGATCACTGATCCAGAATCAGACGACAGGAGAGATGAGCATCACTACTGTCTCAAAGTCACATGAGGGTTTCTACTACTGTAAAACAGAGAGAGGACAGTCACTCCACAGCTGGATCTCAGTCACTGTGAACTGTGAGATGATTTTATTTTATCCATGAGCATCTGATGAGATACGCCACACGAATACTAGAATACAAGTCTCTCGCTCTTATTTCTGCTGGAGCACATTCAGTTATTGTTTCACATAACTCACAAGAATATCACATAACAAGTATTAAATCAAATCAAAATATACTGAATATTGTGCCTGTTATTGTAACCAATTACAATTGAAATAATCAACACATCATAACCAATATCCTATAGTTTAATTAAATGAACAGTGTTGTTATTACAGCCAATCAACAATAAAATAAAATTAGATGACTTTCGTGTCACAATCTGACTGTCTAAAAATGTATTACTTTTAATTTGAAATCAGCAAGGAAGGAATCTGAATGTGCTTATGTAGTCGGTATGTCAGTATTTTTGGGTGAGGAGTTTTATCCCCTTATAAACATTAAAATAAATGACCAAAAATCAATATACAGGCAAACAAAAGTGCCATAATGTCTCGTTTTAAGGAATTCTGGCCTCCATTTCATCCCTAAGCCTTGTTTGCTGTCATTAAGGACATGAATGAGAATTAAGGTTTTGATTAAAGCACATAAACAGTAATGTTGATGTATGAAGTTATCAAAATAATAGATGTATGTAGAAGTGTCTAGAATCTAAAGCAAGTTTAGTTTGTAGAATTTTTTTATTAATCTCTGCCTTTAATGCATAGCAATGTTGCTGAATAATGTTCTTGTGTTTCTGTTATTCAGGTCAGATTTCTGTTCTCAAAATCCTCAGTTCTCTTCTGGCAGCTTCTCCGTATCTGCTAGCGACAGTCGTGCTGCTTTACAAATGTTACAGAGCGAGAGGTAAAACTCTCTCTCTCGCTCTCTCACACACTCACACACACACACACACACACACACACACACACACACACACACACACACACACACTCTCTCTCTCTCGACGTTTTGATCAAGCTAGAGTTTTCTCCCAAAATATGACTTAATTTTTTAGGAAAATTCTGTTAAATTAATCCCTATTAATCTGACATCCCTATTTTTATGGATGTTTTTTGGGGTGTAATGTTGTGATAGTCCTCTCTCTACAGCCTGACAGTGATCACTCAGTCTATCTGGTTAGGGTCTTTCTCGCTTTATGTTACACTTTATCAACCTCCCCATTCATTCCATGTTTCTTGTAGTATTAGACACACATATACACATGTATATTCACACACATAAATTTTTTCCTTTTCTCTTTCTCTATCGCTCTCTGGGCCCTATCTTGCACCCAGCGCAATTGACTTTGTGCACCGATGCATGTATCATTCCTATTTTGCACCCGCGCACAGCGGACTTTTCCCTCCACAGAAGCATGTCGGTTAACTAAGAAATACACTTGCGCTCCCGGGGGCGGTTCAGCGCAAAGAGGAGGCGTGTTCCGGCGCAAACGTTCCCTGATGCTATTTTACAGGTTTAGAAAACAATTCCGCAATTATTCAGATGCTATTTTAAGGGTGCATGCTTGGCCATAATCAATGTAGCGTGTGCACAACGCGCATACACTTTGATTCTCTCATCTACACAGACGCAGCAGTTTTCATTTTGGCAAATCATACATTATTACGATAGATAGATAGATAGATAGATAGATAGATAGATAGATAGATAGATAGTTTATTATAAAAGCATACATCTAGCTTACACATTTACCCAAATTATCATACGCCTGTTTAACCGAAGTTAATTTGGGTGTGTTTCTCCATCCCCAATGTCACTCCTCTGTGTTTTACGGCCCTGACGAGATCGTCGGTCTCCTCGGCTGTGAACCGCTCCTGGCGTGCGCCTGGCAAATCCGCCGTTACAAGGGAATCCGCTATAGAATAAGCACGCCTGCTCTTAAAGGGAATGTGAGATGTCGCTCTGATTGGTTTATTTCACGTAATGCCCAAACCACACCTATGAATAATGAAGCTACTTCAGACCAACCCATTTTAGATTTGCGTTGGTCGCAAGAGTCATTTATCCCGCCGGTATAATAGCAACAGCGCCCAAGACCCACCCACAAAGTTACTTGCGCTTTGCGCTTGATACTTGCGTTTCAGATCGTTAAAATAGGGCCCTCTGTCTTTTTCTGAGTTGGAAATTAATGTTTTTTGTGTGTTTTTTCACAGTTCCATCTACTGAAAACCGAAGTCAGTATGCCGTAACAGAGGAAGAAACTTCAATCTGATATTAACATGTTTTAAAGGGATAGAGACAGAGCGCAACGCATCATAATCTGAAGACCACGCCCACCGGGGGGGAAAACAGTGCAACCGTCTCCATTGACTTTGCATTGCGAGAGGCTGCCTCTTTGTCATTTCTTGCTTCTAACAAAAGACAGAATAATGCCTAAAAGCTGCTATGTGACAAGGTGTACAGCAAACAAGCTAAGAAACCCAGAAATAAGTTTTCATAAGCTGTCGACCCCCAAAAAACGAGCGTTTGAGGACATAAAAGTGGATACAGGCTGGAACGAATGGGTAAATTGTGGGATCCTGACACTCAGTATGCACTAAAAATACACCACGTGTGCAGTAAGTTAAACATTTGGTCACTGGTGAGTCAAATATCCAAATGCCAGTTTTATATATTATATTTCTGTAAGATAAACTATCATGTGTTGTCGATCACGGTCTCCTCCAGTGGCGTACGTTAGTTCTCAGTGTAATGAGACACGTGACGCTCTGTCTCAACTGCCTGTATCCACTTTTATGTCCTAAAACACTCGTTTTTTGGGGGTCGAGAGCTAATAAAAACGTATTTCTGTTTTTTTTAGCTTGTTTGCTGTACACCTTGTCACACAGCAGCTTTTAGGCATTTTTCTGTCTTTTGTTAGAAGCAAGAAATGACAAGGAGGCAGCCTCTCGCAATGCAAAGTCAATGGAGACGGTTGCACTGTTTTCCCCCCGGGTGTGGGCATGGCCTAAATACGCTCTGTCTCTATAGTTCACTTTGAAATTAAATTTTGGTATGTTTTAGCTTACCTCAAGGGCATCCAAGATGTAGGTGTCTTTGTTTCCGCACTAGATTCAATTTTGATATTTTTAGGTCAAACCGTTCTTGTCTGTCAGTCATTTAATGCAGGTCTATGGTCACCACCTCAAAGAGCATGCACAGAGAAGTCCAAATTAAACAATTCCCCATCGTAAGTACACATTGATGGCCTAAGACACGAAACGAGCGGTTTGTGTGAGAAAACGAACAGTATTTATATCGTTTTTACCTCTTGTACACAGCCACGTCCAAGTGATCTGAGGGCGCGCGCGCTTCCTGGTGTGTGACGTGTGCGCGCGTTCTGGCTTAGTCTGCGCAAGCGCCTGGTTGTGTACAAGAGGTAAAAACGATATAAATACTGTTCGTTTTCTCTCACAAACCGCTCGTTTCGTGTCTTAGGCCATCAATGTGTACTTACGATGTGGAATTGTTTAATTTGGACTTCTCTGTGCATGCTCTTTGAGGTGGTGACCATAGACCTGCATTATATGACTGACAGACAAGAACGGTTTGACCTAAAAATATCAAAATTGAAACTACTGCGGAAACAAAGACACCTACATCTTGGATGCCCTTGAGGTAAGCTAAAACATACCAAAATTTTATTTCAAAGTGAACTATCCCTTTAAGAGATTCATAAGATTCATTTTCCATAATTCTGTCAACATATTTGATTTATCTTATATCATTTGTCATTGAGCATGATAAATATTATTTTAGTGTGTTATTCTGCTTCTATATGGTCCATATTATTGTTATTATTATTTAGATTCGTCATCACCTTAAAATAACTAGATCCAGTGTCCTTATATCTTTGTAACGTCTGTTCTTCCAATAGTAAAAGCTTGACATTTTGTTGGTTTTGGTTTCCCGTTGCCTGTTCGGTTTCGCTTGTTTGAGTAATTTGTAAACATACAGACCAAAGTGTTATTCTGTATCACAATGTATATATATAACAGTTGAAATAAATGCATATATGCAAAAAAAAATGTCTTTGTCTCACATTTGTATCGTAATTTGTAAACTATCATCTAACGGTAAAAAAATGTCTTAGTATGTCATAATTTAATGGCATTTCATTGTAAGATACAGAAAGTCCTTTAGATGCTCAGGGCCACAAAACTTAAAACTATTTGCATCTGACAGCAATTTTATATCAGGCCTAAGAATGCAAATTTGTCTTTACATTGACAGAATGATTCTCTATAAAGCACAGACATGTTTCTACTCACAAATATGATTATTTTTTATTTAATTTTCAGTAAAGCTGAGACGGAGACGTCACAAATATCTTGAAGTTTATTGAATGTGAGGAACAGCAGGTACTTTGACATTTTAACAGAACAATCCTCCAACAGCAACAATGCAGCCAATAATATTATAAATAAGTCAGAGGAATCCTGTCCACCATAGAACTTATATTCAACACATGAGCTTTACTGTAAAGAGGACACTCAAATAATAGCACATGAACTCTGACACAAGTCATAGATATGTGTATTATTGTACTCTGGCTGCTCCAGTCAGTCTTGTGGAAGAGATTTTATCTTTAAGATGTGTGTGACCATCATATGACAGTAAACAAGCACACACACACATCTCATTCTAATGATTGTTGGTGGCCTCCACTCAAGAATGAAATATGATGAACAAGTCTAAGAATGCTCCACATATGGTTGAAATACCATCATTGGCCTAGAAGGATATAGTCAAGTTTTGTTTATAGAGCACAAGTTTAACACAACCGTAGTTTATCCAAAGTGCTTTACAATAAATCAATAAAAAATAAAATAAAGAGAAAAAAATAGGAGATAAAAATCAAGTATTAAAATCATTCAGTGTATATACACACATGCATAACGTAGAACACCGACTAATTTAAAATACATACACAACATTTCTCGAATGCAAGAGAGTAAAAATAGTTATTTCAGCTGGATTTAAAAGCAACCAGAGATGGAGAGGTCCTGATGTTTAAAGGTAAATTGTTCCAGAGCTTTGGGGCGATTACTGAGAAAGCTCGATCACATTTTGATTTACACCGAGAGCGAGGGACAGATAAAAGTGACTGATCACAAGATCTTAGTGACCTAGAGGCTGTGTATGGCCTAATAAGATCACAAATATAATCTGGGGCCGAACTATGTAGAGCCTTGTATGCAAAAAGAAGGATCTTAAAGTCGACTCTAAATTTAATTGGTAGCCAATGCACTGAGGCAATGATAACATTCTGGGAGTCAAGACTATTAAAGAGGAAGGATGCCCTCCCTTCGCTGTCACACTCTGCAGCCGCTCTGTGTGACTGTACGACTGCTGGCCTTTTCTTGCAAGAAAATACACCTCATCAAGGACTGGAAATGTTTGTCTCTTATTCAGCGATAGAATTGTGTTTGCCACCACAGTCTCTAAATAATGTGACTACAAAAAAGGAGAAACTATATAAATCTGTTTTAGGAGTGAACATTTTTCTTTCATTTATTCCAACAGGCATCACTTCATCTGTACCATGTAGCTTGTAATTGCATGGTGTTATGTTGAGTCGGCTCAACGTAAAGCAAGTAAAACTGAAGCAAGTAAAAAAATTACTATAAAATAATCTTCTAAAAAATATAGTTCTTTATTGAACCATCCGATTTGTTTTCTCTAAATAGCTTCTTATCAATAGATTCACTAAATCACACAAAAGTTATTTACCTTGATGCCCCAAAAACACTATAAACATAAAAGCAGAAGCAGAGTTTGAGGCCTAAATGAGAAAATGTTATTTCCACTGAGTGAGTGATGAGATATCAGATGTTTCTACTCACAAACCTGATTATTTTGAACTTGATTGTCAGTAAAAGCTGAGACAGAGACATCACTATATCGAATGTATGTGTATTGAATGGAGTATGGGAAGGCTGCAGGCCTGGAGCCGGTAGATATTCGCCCCAGGCAGTTTTACGGCCCTGTTATTCCTGTTGTGTCCAGTAGGGGGAGGCTGTACAGCGACACGAATTGAGGTATGTTAAATAATCTGCTATTATTGTTGTTTAGCAATGATGCAACATTTATTATTTATAAACGCTTAGCTAGACAGAGCTAGGGTAGGTAGATATCAATTCGTTTCTATATATCAATAGCTGGGTCTATAATTTATTTCGAGAGACAAAAAGTTCTTGAGGGTCAGGATGATGTTCTGTCTGGCTCAAACTTAGCTAACCACGTGTAGCTGCTCCTAGTCTTCTCTACTCACTTTCAAATATTAATTTTCTTTTTAATTTTCTTTTGTTGCCTGTATGTAGCTTGCGTGAGATGACCTCTTCTGGTAAGACTCTGTTTACTCCTTGCATTGAAACACACTCCACATGGGGCAACATTACAGTAAATTTTGGAAATATGTGAACTTGTTTTTTTGTTTTTTTTTTTTACAGTCTATGGTGTGAACACACTAAAGACACATTTATAATAGGCATATATGTATGTAAATCTCTCTCTCTCTCTCTCTCTCTCTCTCTCTCTCTCTCTCTCTCTCTCTCTCTCTCTCTCTCTCAGTAAAGAGTTGAACTGCACACTCGCTCAAATATTTTGATTATTTCCAACATCATACATGATAAAACCCACATTTAAAAACTGTTCCCATATGGTTTGAATGTAGATTCTGGTTTGAGTTGTTTCTTATAAATGAGATGATCTAATTATCTCATTTATATCTTAATATACATTTTCCTTAAAATAGCTTACTGATCTGGACTAAAATGTAGGATATGTGTTTTTATCATACTCTGTCTGTACCAAGTTCTCTTTAACTTGCATAAAGGTGTGTTTGCTTTAGCTACTTAAGGAAATTAAAATCTCTCTCTCTCTCTAAACTTTAAACTGTCTAGTAAATAAACGACTTGCAGAGATATACATGGACATGTTTTTAATGTCATTTTGAATTTTCTCTGCACAGTCCATCATCAGTGGCCAAAAGAAATCAAAGTGGCTTGACACATTTTCCAAAAGTGTTCCAGAAACAAGTGCCTGTGCCGTTGTACTTTGAAGATCAAAAGCAAATTGATGCAATCCACAGTCACCTGACATCAATTCTGGGCAACACACACACACACACACACACACACACACACACACACACACACACACACACACACACACACACACACACACACAGTGACAAGATAAAATGTCCTTTTTCAATTTTTTTATGTTAATTTTTTTTGTCAGTGAGTGGAAGCACTTTGACAGGAGGATAGAAAAACAGCTAAAGAGTGGCAAGCCATGGTGGAGTCATCATAATTCTTTTTTTTTTTTTCTTTTTTTTTGTGAACAACAATATTGTCTCCTTCTTATAAATGGCCCTTGGAATTTTAGAAAAGGGATAAATTGTGTTTGTCTTCATGAAATGCTAAGTAGGACACTGTTTTGTATGACGACCAATAGAGAATAGTACAGCATTCATCAAGGACCCATAGGATTACACGGTAGTGATGTCAAAGAGTATAGAAGCCCAAGAGGCGAAACTCAATAGAACGCTCCATAGCAACAGTTGCCCCCATGACGTGACGGCGCGGCCGCCATTATGGACTGAAAACTGAAGGAAAACGCCGAAAAATAATGGGAGTCAATGGCACTGAACCAACTTAACATAATAAAAACTTAACATAACTAAATTTTTTCTGGCCGTCATATCTAAATATGAAAACAATTTAAAATACATTAATGAGGATGACCGACGTTAAATGACAGAAAATGTTACGTTTATGTGTTGATTATGCATGGCCTAATTACCCTTAGGAAAATAGTATTTTGGGACAAAATATTACTATAGAAGGACTATAAGACTACTATAGAAATACTATAGCGGCTCGTATTCCTATAAGATTACTATAATATTTTGTCCCAAAATACTATAAGATTCCTATAGTACTTTTTCGTAAGGGTATGTCCCCCACCGAATCGGCTTCATTAACCTACCACTTACGGTTTGCAAAGATACAATTATAAAATTACTGCAAACCTTTAATCTATCAATATTTATGTTCTATTGTGCATTTTCCTTGTTATATGAATAACAGAAATTCATGAAATAATATATATGCAGACACACAGTAATAAGATATTTATTCAAATGTTGATTTTGAAATTAGTGAACATCACCATATATATTATTTGGAAAAATAAATAAATAAAATAAAATAAATAAAATTATAAATGAAAATTTCTAAAGACAGTTAATCTTTTACATAGGATATCACAAAAATATTAACAACTTGTTTTTTCAACATCTTCAGTGAAAGTGCACACAGTGAACGTTTCAATGGCAAGAATAAAAACAATCTATGAATGTCCTATTACAGGCGGAAAGGTACAAAAAATATGTGCAATCTAGCAAGTGCACACATGAACTATAAACAGTACTAAAATGGAAGTGGTGCCATAAGATCTCAGTAATTAATCAGACACCACCATCTATTGTGTGTGCATTTGTGTATGAGACGTTTTTTTGTATTTTTTTTCTTTTTGTGAGAGAAGAGGCATTGATTTTGCCATTGACTGGCGCTAACGATTTCAGCAGCTTTCAGTCCATAATGGCGGACGCGCCTCCGCAGCGCCATCTACAGACTGTTACCCATAACACAACAGAGCTTCACCTCTTGGGCTTCTATACTCTTTGGTGATGTTACGTATGACACTGAAGCTTCGATGCGCGTATCACACAAGCGACACAATAGGCTTGTTCGACTTCATACAGCTCTGCGCAGACCGATCGGCGGCTGACTTGAAGCAGTGCATGCCGGTTAGAAATTTTGTCCGACTTGATACAGCGCCGACGCCACGTGACTGTGACATATGCCATCAAAGTACCGCGAGAGCATTTCAAGAGTAGCCGGAGAACTCAGCCAGCGCAGCTTCTCAAGAGCGGCTGCACTGGGCTGCAGGAGGGCTGATGACGACACAGCTGTTCCACGATTGGCCGGATTCACCGCATGACAACGATCACGTGTGTTTCGTGTTTATTCGAACACCTTTAGTTACTCTAAAGCTCACAAATCAGTTTTTTTATAACAGTAAACACTCTTTTCATGTCGTATGTTATATTGTGTCATGTTTATCAAATTAAAACTGATTAAAAAACGTATAGACTCTACTTCATTAATAGTAGCAATTATGTTGACCTTTATTCTTGTTCAAACAGACGCTGTATGAAGCAGTACATAAAGTAGGCCTATTGAATGAAAATGTCTCTGAAACATCTGTGTATTATTTGGCCAATATTACATTTATTTCACTGCAGCTGTGGTAAAGTACGCGAACACCACGTGAGCGGTCACTACGGGAACCAGAAAGTGTCCGACTTCACGTCTCCGTTTGCAGCTCCTCCCCGCCTGCACGCGGCTACTCTCGCCAATCGGTTACATCCAGCCGCAGCCGATGTCGAACACACCTAATTTCTAGTGAAGCCCCGTATCGGGGTGTGTATTGGTTTACTAGAGTCACGTGATCGATGACAAACGAAGCCTCACTTTCTGTCAAATCACGTGCTTTGGGTGTTAGAAGGCTCGAACTCCAGGGGCCTGTTTCAGAAAGGAGGTTCAACCAACTCTGAGTTAAAACTTGAACTCTGAGTTGACTTACCCTGAGATGGAAAACTCTGAGTTTCCCTCATTTCAGGGTTAACATACTCAGAGTTTTCACTTAACCTCCTTTCTGAAACAGGCCCCAGATCTTATTTAACGAGTCATTGTTGCCTCAGTCTGGTTGATGGGTTTGTGAGGAGAGTGCTGTACTTTGAAAGTTAATCAATATATTACATTTAAATAACCAACATTTATTTTTCACTACTTAGGCTATAATTGTTTCGTTGTTTTTGTGTCTTTTTGTAAAATCTTTGCACTTTTTGGTGATTTTAGGTAATTTGGTGTTGGTATTTGGGTTTAGGGTGGGTTTAGGGGGGAAGGGATAGGGTGTTGGTGTTTGGTTAAGGGTTTGTATTTAGAGCAATGGCAATTAGCCAAAAAATAATAAATATAATTAAAAACTTTATCACCTTTCTGTCATTCCTACAGCTAAGCACTATCAGTAACAAGTGTCATAAGCACATTTAATAACAGATGATCCTATCAGACAATGTCCTTATTCATTTTGTGTGTGTGTGTGTGTGTGTGTGTGTGTGTGTGTGTGTGTGTGTGTGTGTGTGTGTGTGTGTGTGTGTGTGTGTGTGTGTGTGTGTGTGTGTGGAGAGAGAGAGAGAGAGAGAGAGAGAGTAGGCCTACATTAAATCTTGTTGAATCATATAAGCTTATATTATATTTTATTGTCACACTTTAATGGGAAAATGAATTTATTTAATGAACAAATCAAACACAAACATGTAAGGCTTTTATTTGTACACATAACATTGAAACTATGGAGTGTGTTGTGGTTGCTTCATCTGCCATTGCACAGGCTTCTGGCTGCTTTATTTTAAGAGATCGTGTAGTGCTAACTTTACTCATCATATCACACAAATAACTAGGACAGCGTAGGTCTAAGTGTGTGTGTGTGCGTGCGTGTGTGTTTGTGTGTGTGTGTGTGTGTGTGTGTGTGTGTGTGTGTGTGTGTGTGTGTGTGTGTGTGTGTGTGTGTGTGTGTGTGTGTGTGTGTGTGTGTGTGTGCGCGCGCGTTTGCGTGGTGTGCGTGGTGTCTGTGGTTTTGGTGGGATTAGGATATAGTGTTAAAACCATAGGTTAAAACAACAGAGGCCCTTAAAAAGAAATATAGTGGCAAAACTAAACCAGGAGAAGAAATATAGGCTAGGATTTAAGAGTTAATATTAATATACAAAGATATATTGTAGGATATTCTTTTTCTATGAATACATTAATTAAATGTATTTTGATATTATTGTTATTAATATATATAAATATATATAAATATAAGGTATATATATAAAAAAAATATATATAAAAATAACCTTCAAGCTTTTAAAACTATTTCAAACTTTTAGGATAGGCTTTCTCAAGCCAAATTAAAGTTTGTGTTGACAAACTTTTTTAACTAGTTTGTTGTTCATAAACAAAGTAAGTCTCTTCGGTACTTTACAAAGCCAATAACACTCAAGCATATCTTGTCTAACATTTTCCTATAATATGTTTAAAATGTATAAAAAAGAAATTCCTTGTATGACTCTGTACGATGTTAATGCCTCTCTTTAAAATTATTCAATATTGTTTGTTCTGTATTTTATCTAAATTAGGTGTTGTGAACTGGAGTGCATTTTCCAGACAAGATAGGCAAGAGTTCCGGGTGCCCTACTCGCTGACTCTGTGCTTGCACTGCACTGAAGTATACAAGGACTGCCTACCTGGGTCTGTGGGTGATGGCCGAAGCGGAGTCCTGCGGGGACTTTATTCTGAGAAGGAGGTTGAGGGCTATTGCTCGGTTGACTGTTTTTTTTTCAGGCTGAGTAGATTGTGTGAGTGTACGTACGTGTGTGAGTGTACGTACGTGTGTGAGTGTGTGTGAGTGTACGTACGTGTGTGAGTGTTTGTGAGTGTACGTACGTGTGTGTGAGTGTACGTACGTGTGTGAGTGTACGTACGTGTGAGTGTACATACGTGTGTGAGTGTACGTACGTGTGTGAGTGTACGTATGTGTGTGAGTGTACGTACGTGTGTGAGTGTACGTACGTGTGTGAGTGAGTGTACGTACGTGTGTGAGTGTACGTACGTGTGTGAGTGTACGTACGTGTGTGAGTGTACGTACGTGTGTGTGTACATACGTGTGAGTGTACATACGTGTGTGAGTGTACGTACGTGTGTGAGTGTACGTACGTGTTTGAGTGTACGTACGTGTGTGAGTGTACGTACGTGTGTGAGTGTACGTACGTGTGTGAGTGTACGTACGTGTGTGAGTGTATATGCACACATACAGATAATCACGTACATCAACCGTACACACACACGCATACGTATACACACAGACAGATGCATATGTACACACACACGTACGTACGTACGTACGTACGTACGTACACTCACGTACGTGTGTGAGTGTACGTACGTACGTACGTACGTACGTACGTACGTGTGTGAGTGAGTGTACGTACGTGTGTGTGAGTGTACGTACGTGTGTGAGTGTACGTACGTGTGAGTGTACATACGTGTGTGAGTGTACGTACGTGTGTGAGTGTACGTACGTGTGTGAGTGTACGTACGTGTGTGAGTGTACGTACGTGTGTGAGTGTACATACGTGTGAGTGTACATACGTGTGTGAGTGTACGTACGTGTGAGTGTACATACGTGTGTGAGTGTACGTACGTGTGTGTGTACGTATGTGTTTGAGTGTACGTATGTGTGTGAGTGTACGTACGTGTGTGAGTGTACGTACGTGTGTGAGTGTACGTACGTGTGTGAGTGTACGTATGTGTGTGAGTGTACGTACGTGTGTGAGTGTATATTATGAGGCGCCTATGAGGCGCCACGTAGGATTTAAATCAAACTTCGCTTATCAATACATACATAACACACGTGCATATACACCTATAAATTACTCGCATATACATGTATACTATTGGATGTTCAAAATACATATATGAAATACACGTGCACACTAATATGAAATCCATACCAATACATATTATGTTAGTAATGAATGCATATACACTTGTGAATAACTTGCATATACATATAAACTTGACGCACGCATACACCTATAAATACTCGCATATACATATAAACTTCCATGCATATACACCTATAAACACTCGCACATACATATAAACTTCCATGCATATACACCTATAAACACTCGCACATACATATAAACTTCCATGCATATACACCTATAAACACTCGCACATACATATAAACTTCCATGCATATACACCTATAAACACTCGCATATACATATAAACTTCCATGCATATACACCTATAAACACTCGCATATACATATAAACTTCCATGCATATACACCTATAAACACTCGCATATATACATATAAACTTCCATGCATATACACCTATAAACACTCGCACTTACATATAAACTCGATGCGCGCATACACATCCATAAAACACTCGTGCATACATACAAAATAAAATGTGGATGCATGCTTTGTGTATATATACATATGCGAGTGATTTCATATGTGGATGTGCGTGAACTTTTCAGTGTAAAAGGAAGGCATTTGTGCGTACACGGAATAAACCTGCCTTTTTGATAGTTTGTTTTCCAATTTGAAATGAAATAAGCAGAAACGAGAAAACGGCCCCTTTATTCGTTTTTTTCGTAAAAAAAAAAAAAAAGCCTAAAGCCTCTTACGTTGTTGATTTATATTTCAAACAAGAATTCGACATTTGCTCGCAATGTTTTTCTTACAAAAAAACCTCATCATTTTGCAGGACAATTGTCTATTACAGTATACAACACAGATAGAAGGGTGCCAATAATTCTGTGGTGATATACAACATGCTTTAAGAAAAGTTTATTTCCATCACACTGTAAAGTGTTTTTAGATATTACATATAGATCACATATACCAAAGATTTTACATATAAACTGGGTCAGCATACTGTTAATTACAGTTAGTACCATGGGAAATAGGGGTGCTGATGTGACCCCTGGAGTGGAGCCCATGAAGAAATATGGTTGGGGATAAAAGTTCACACAAACAAAAACGAAAAACTGTGGTGTTTAGCCTATAGGCATACATATTACGTGTGTTTGTTTTTATTTATGCAGTATTATAAAATACCCATATTATAACAAATAAATATATTTGGAAATTGCCCTTTAAAACGAAGGCTCAGTTTGTGGTTCACAATTATTTGATTAAAAACAACAAAAACAATAAAACAAAGACAAAGTCACTTATATTAAACACTTTTTTATTGATTTATTTGTTAACAGAAGTTATATCTAGCACCTTTAATTGCCTTCGCTATCGTCCTGTCAATCATCTGTCTCATTCTCGCGGGTCGCGGATATGATTACAGTTTCAGTAAAACCGTATTTCACCATCATCGGTACCCACCCTCAGCCGATTGGCATTACAGTATTTGCAATCACCATCCCGTGTCAAAACGGAGCGTCTAAAAGAAAAGTTCTGACTGCTGACTGTTGGTCAGTGAGCCTCTCCCGCTCGGCGCTGTCAAGCGCAGCTTCACCACACAGATTTAACTCCGCAGAGCTAAATAAAACAGGCTGGTGGCAGACTAATAATTAATATCTCTGATGTAAAGATTTCTGTGAAACGCGTAAAGTTGCACAGAAGAAAGCCCAATAGGACCTGCCCTGTACAGTTTAAGAATCTGTAGCCATAGTAGAGGACTATTATTTTGTAGAACAGACCCGAGCGACAACTGATGACGTCACATGCTCAGACTTGCTTGACCAATCGGCGGAAGGGGGCGTGTCAGGCCGCCCACATGTGGAAAACGAATTTTGAAGTAATTTATTTGTTTTTTGCCTGTGAACTAAAAAACGAAAAATCAAGCCGAAATCTCGTTTTTTTCGTTTTTTTTTTTTTTTTTTTTTTACGAAAAAACGAATAAAGGGGCCGTTTTCTCGTTTATGCTTATTTCATTTCAAATTGGAAAACAAACTATCAAAATGACACAAATGACTTTTACACTGAAATGCCTTCCGGTTACACTGAAATGCCTTCCTTTTACACTGAAATGCCTTCCGGTTACACTGAGATGCCTTCCGTTTGCACTGAAAAGTTCACGCACATACACATATGAAATCACTCGCATATACACAAAGCACACATCCACGTTATGTATGCGCGAGTGTTTTATGGATGTGTATGCTCGCATCGAGTTTATATGTATGTGCGAGTGTTTATAGGTGTATATACATGGAAGTTTATATGTATGTGCGAGTGTTTATAGGTGTGTCTGCATGCAGCGAGTGTATATGTATGTGCGAGTGTTTATAGGTGTATATGCATGGAAGTTTATATGTATGTGCGAGTGTTTATAGGTGTATATGCATGGAAGTTTATATGAATGTGCGAGTGTTTATAGGTGTATATGCATGGAAGTTTATATGTATGTGCGAGTGTTTATAGGTGTATATGCATGGAAGTTTATATGTATATGCGAGTATTTATAGGTGTATATGCATGGAAGTTTATATGAATGTGCGAGTGTTTATAGGTGTATATGCATGGAAGTTTATATGTATGTGCGAGTGTTTATAGGTGTATATGCATGGAAGTTTATATGTATATGCGAGTATTTATAGGTGTATATGCATGGAAGTTTATATGTATATGCGAGTATTTATAGGTGTATGCGTGCGTCAAGTTTATATGTATATGTATACTAATATACATATTAGTGTGCACGTGTATTTCATATATGTATTTTGAACATCCAATAGTATACATGTATATGCGAGTAATTTATAGGTGTATATGCACGTGTGTTATGTATGTATTGATAAGCGAAGTTTGATTTAAATCCTACGTGGCGCCTCATACCTCATAGTATATGCACACATACAGATAATCACGTACATCAACCGTATACACACATGCGTACGTACACACACGCATACGTATACACACAGACAGACGCGTATGTACACACACACGCACACACACACACACACACACACACACACACACACACACACACACGTACGTACGTACGTACGTGTGAGTGTACGTACGTGTGTGTGTGTGTGTGTGTGTGTGTGTGTGTGTGTGTGTGTGTGAGTGTACGTATGTATGTGTGTGTGTACGTACGTGTGTGAGTACGTACGTGTGTGTGTGTGTACGTGTGTGTGTGTGTGTGTGTGTGTGTGTGTGTACGTACGTGTGTGTGTGTGTGTGTGTGTGTGTGTGTGTGTGTGAGTGTACGTGTGTGAGTGTACGTGTGTGTGCGTACGCGTGTGTGTGTACGTGTGTGTGCGTACGCGTGTGTGTACGTACGCGTCTGTCTGTGTGTGTGTGTATGTACGTACGTACGTACGTACGCGTGTGTGTGTGCGCGTGTGTGTACGTACGCGTCTGCCTGTGTGTATATGTATGCGTGTGTGTACGTACACGCGTGCGTGTGTGTACGTACGTACACGTGTGTGTGTGTGTGTGTGTGTGTGTGTGTGTGTGTGTGTGTGTGTGTGTGTGTATGTACGTGTGTGTACGGTTGATGTACGTGATTGTATGTGTGCATATCTCTTTTACACAATTATTTTTGTTTTGAAATAAAAGTTATCACTGGTATGAGTTTGGTTTTTTGAGTTGGCATGCATAATATGGGATACAGACAGAGATTGACAATGTACTGTATGTAGTTAGTTTAACTTAAAACTACTTTATTGGCATAAATGTTTTATAATAACCTAATGCACAAAAATAAACAAGAACTATTACAGAGGAATGATTAAAATAAGAAATATATAAGGTGCGATTAATGTTTACAGTAATTTTGTAATTTACACAGTGAAGTGCAACAGAATGTAAAAAACTTTTAAAATACTACACAGATATTGCACAATAGCCTATACTCTGTAATTCCTTATGTTTACCTTAGATCAGACATAGTTAAAACTATGGATATATGCTCAACTACTTTTTGCTGCTTTCATTACTTTAGAGTTGTTTTAATACTTTATCATTTTATTAAAGTATTATTTCAAATTTGCGCAAGCGTTTTTAAGACGCGTGACGTCACCACTTAACGCAAATACGACGCATGCGCTGTCAGCGCGATATGGCGCATGAGTTTTCAACAGGGGGGCAGGGTTTCATATTATTTTGAAGTAGCCCCGGGCGCCGCCATTGGCTAGCTGACCATCACCTGCTGTTAGCATCCCATTGACTCCCATTTTTTTTGGCGTCACTTTGACAGTGAATAACTTTACATCTGAGGCGTTTAAAGACTCCATTTGTCCATTATTTATTTCTAAAGAAACACGAAAATGTATAAAAGGCTCCATTACCTTGTATCTTACGTTATGGCCCCGTAGAAGCAGTTCTCTTACGAGAGGTCTCTCGTACTTGCGTAAGATATCTTACGCTAGGGGAAAACCTCTTTTCCTCGAGATATTGAAGCCAAAAATTATCCTTAATTTTGCAATAATGTAAAACGCATTGCAGCAGCATGCAGACATGGGCGAGACAGCTCGCGCGCCCATTGGCTGCTCTGCGGCAACTGCACCAGCCTATCGATAGAGGCTCCTCATGACGTCAGAACCAATGAGGGCGTTTTCAAGACGCCCCTTTCCCCCCCAACCCGCAAAGCTCGCCGGTGCGCCCGCTTGCCTTGCCTGCTTGGAGGATGATACCTGCTCTCCCTCTATTCGAGCTGCGCAAACCGCGCCGTTCACAGGGGATGTCAGGAGCGGACGGTCACGGGGCTAGCTTTCTCTCTCCCTCTGTTCGAGCCGCGCAAAATGCGCCGTTCACAGGGGAGGCTGGAAGCGGACGGTCGGGGTTAGTTTTTCTTTACGTACAAGAAAGCTACCCTGCCTCTGCGCCCCATTCACGCGTCAATCACCAGCGAAAGGAGAAAATAGCGTTTTAGTCCCGCCGAGGCTGGACTGACCTGAATTTTCTCACACATGTCTCAGTTCCCTGATCAGGCGACTGGAAACATAAATATTGCAGCGCCGGCAAGCAAACGCCGAAGAAAACAGGTTGACGCTCTTATATGCTCGTGCATCTGAAAGCCTTTGTGTTCCCCCCTGTGGCTCAGTGGCGGAATCTTTGGTTTTTCACACGAGAGACCGGGGTTCGAATCTCGGTCTAACGGCAGATTAATTATGCCTCCAATGCTTCGCTCTGTTAGTTCCCTGAAAGGCGACTGCAGATGTGCATTTTGCAGCCAACGAGCGCGTTGTACAACCCGCTCGCCTGCACCCAAACACCGTTTCTATGGTTCCCGCGCGTCACTGGCGAAAGGAGAAAAGAGTGATAATGTCCCGCTGCGGCCGGGCCGAATTCTATTTCTAACACATTTCTCATTCCCCTCTGAAGTTCAGGCGACTGGAAATGTCATACTGCAGTGAGCGAGTCTGTTGTAATGCACGCACGCCTGCAAACAAACGCCAGCATGTTGACGCTCTCTGTTTCTATGGCAACTTCTCGCTCGTTCAGTTCCAGTAAATGCGACTGTTCCAGTGTATTCTGCAGTAAACAAGTCGGCGACACAGCCCGCTTGCCTGCACACAAACGCCGCTTTACGGCTACCCAGATAAATCCCATAGAGTGTATTTTCTGGTGTTCCGGCCACGGCCGATGGTGTTATGAGTGTAAACAAAATGCCCGCTGCCCAGTGCTCATTCCTACACAGAAACACAGGTTTCTCTGATAATACTCGCGCTATATAAATGCCTTTGTGTCTTCCCCTGTGGCCCAGTGGCAGATTCTCAGGTTTTCACGCGACAGACCCGTGTTCGATCCCAGGTCTATTGGCAAAAAAAAAAAAATTTTTGCCGTCAATGCTCGCTCTGTCAGTTCCCTGAAAAGGCGACTGCAGATGTGTATTTTTGCAGCCAACGAGCGCGTTGTACAACCCGCTCGCCTGCACCCAAGCACCGTTTCTATGGTTTCCGTGCGTCACTACCTCCATTCTCACACATTTCTCTGGAAATGTCAATATTGCAGTGCACGAGCCTTTTGTAATACACGCACACCTGCAAACAAACGCCAGCATGTTGACGTTCTCTGTTTCTATGGCAACTTCTCGCTCGTTCAGTTCCAGTAAATGCGACTGTTCCAGTGTATGCTGCAGTAAACAAGTCGGCGACACAGCCCGCTTGACAAATCCCACACAGGGCTCGCGCACATGATATCGACCCAGATCGATTGCGCATTAAATGTCCTCGAGTGTGAAGGTGGTGTCTACGGACGCCTCAACCTCGGGATGGGGAGCGCTGCTCGAGGGCAGACCGTTATTCGGCCAGTGGTCGGAACGGGAAAAGCTTCTGCATATAAACTGCCTGGAAATGATGGCAGTCGACAACGCGCTGAGGCGCTTTTGTCCCCAGATAAAAAGACACCACGTCTTGGTCCGTTCGGACAACATGTCAGTGGTGGCTTATATAAATCACCAAGGAGGTATCAGATCCAGAATCCTTCACAGGCTGACGGAACGCCTCCTGGTCTGGGCTCAGCACAATCTGCGCTCGCTCAGGGCAGCGCATGTGCCCGGCCATCTGAATGTGGGACCAGACAGACTGTCCAGAAACAATCTGCCGACAGGAGAGTGGTCTTTACATCCACAGACAGTCAAAATGCTATGGAGGACATTTGGCAGAGCGGAAATAGACCTATTTGCGTCTCAAGAGAACGCTCATTGTCAGGAATTCTTCTCCAAGAGCAGGGATGCGCTGGCTCACGTCTGGCCCCGCTGCCCGCTCTATGAGTTTCCCCCTGTCACGCTCCTACCCCAGGTGTTAGAGCGAATCAGGGAGAGCGAATGCCCAGTGCTACTCGTCGCCCCATTTTGGACAAACCAAGTCTGGTTTCCAGTCCTGATGCAGCTGACGAGTACCGCCCCGTGGCCGATACCGGTGAGGAGGGATCTCCTCTCGCAGGCGAACGGCTCGATCTGGCATCCTCGCCCGGAGCTTTGGTCCCTACATGTGTGGGCCATCAACGGGTACCCGTTAACCTCCCAGCGGGAGTGTTAAACACGATCACGCAGGCTAGAGCTCCATCTACGAGGCGGCTCTATTCCTCAAAATGGTCTGTGTTCACTTGCTGGTGTACAGCGAGTGGCACTTCACCCTCACGCTGTGGGGTGCCGGAGGTTCTCTCCTTTTTACAAGAGCTTCTGGATAAGGGCAGAACCCCATCCACGCTCAAAGTTTATGTGGCGGCCATAGCAGCGTTCGCTGAACCACCGCTTGGCCAGTCATTAGAAAGGAACGATCTGGTCATTCGCTTCCTTAGAGGAGCTAAGAGGCTGAACCCTCCCAGACCACCCTCAGTTCCCGTTTGGGACCTTTCCACGGTTCTGGAAGCCATGAAAGGTGCCCCATTCGAGCCAATACAGTCAATAGACCTGAAACCCTTGTCTTTCAAAACAGTGTTTCTTCTGGCTCTCGCTTCAGTGAAGCGCATAGGGGATTTGCAAGCGCTCTCAGTGAGCACGACGTGTATGGAGTTTGGGCCGAATGACTCGAGAGTCATACTCAAACCAAAACACGGATATGTTCCTAAATCCCTCAACACACCGTTTAGGGCACAGGTTATCTCCCTGTCGGCCCTGCCGGTATCTGAGGAGGAAGGGGACGCAGGCTTCCTTTGCCCGGTCAGGGCGTTAAGAGCCTATGTGTCTCGCTCATCTGTTTTCAGACAGACGGAGCAGCTCTTTGCTTTGTTCAGCGGACGTTCTAAGGGACTAGCTGCGTCAAAACAGAGTCTATCCAGATGGATAGTTGATGCTATAGCGCTAGCTTACACATCCAAGCAATGCCCGATAGGTGTCAAAGCGCACTCCACAAGAGGCGTGGGCTTGGTCCAGTGGGATTGCCTTGCAAGATATCTGTATGGCGGCAGGCTGGGCCTCCCCGTCTACATTTATAAGGTTTTATAACCTCGAGGTTCCCGCTTTGCAAGCTAGGTTGCTCTCGGTTTAATTTTTCAGTATTGCCCGCCCGATGCTATCGGCTCGGGATGCTGAAACTGCTAGAGCGTCGATCACTGATCGCCTATATACTTCTGTGGGCAGTACGTAAGTCCCCCATATTTACCAGTCCAGGCTGAGTTCGCCCTGGCTGTGTGGAACACTTGATATAACATGCTCTTATCAGAGCTCAATATTACAGGAATGATGCTATTCTAGCCCCTCTTCCCGGATTCTCTGTGAGTCCCTTGTGATTAGGCACTGTATGAGCCCCGGGCACCTGCCCTTGGGACTTTAGTGTTATGTCTCAAGCACGCACGGCGTTTTACATTGTGTTCCCCTAGCGTAAGATATCTTACGCAAGTACGAGAGACCTCTCGTAAGAGAACGTACTCGGTTACTAACGTAACCTCGGTTCTCTCTAGAAGAGGGAACGAGTACTTGCGTATCTTGCCGTGCATGCGTCATGTTCTGATTCGCTTCAGCGATGAAAAACTGACCAAACCAGCCTCTCTGGGCCGTATTTATAGCCCTGGCCCCACCCGATTTCGGCGGGACATGACGTAATGGGCGCGAAGCGCCCTCATTGGTTCTGACGTCATGAGGAGCCTCTATCGATAGGCTGGTGCAGTTGCCGCAGAGCAGCCAATGGGCGCGCGAGCTGTCTCGCCCATGTCTGCATGCTGCTGCAATGCGTTTTACATTATTGCAAAATTAAGGATAATTTTTGGCTTCAATATCTCGAGGAAAAGAGGTTTTCCCCTAGCGTAAGATATCTTACGCAAGTACTCGTTCCCTCTTCTAGAGAGAACCGAGGTTACGTTAGTAACCGAGTACGTTTTTGTAAAAATAGGCTAACGATTGCGTCATAACATGCGACTCTCTGTCGCACAGTAGAGAGATTACCGTATGGACAGGAGGAGAAGCTCGCGGGCAATCGGGGGGACGTGGAGGCAAAATGATAAAGTAATTAATCAGAATACTTAGCAAAAGTTTCTCCTGCTTCTAGCTCATAGACACCTCCTACTCACGATCTCCGTCTCTGCAAGTTTCGGAAGGGAATGATTCAGATTTCTCTTGCTACAGCTACTAGTAGATAGACGGGTTGCTCACGTCACATCTACGTCGTCAAGCTCAGTTTGAGTCTGCGCAGTACACTCGACCATCAGGAAGTTCGTGCTTCTAATTGACTTCACTTGTCTCCGTTGAATCCAATGGGGTCGCTGTGTCCAGTTTATATACTGTCTATGGTTTTCAACCACATTTCCTGTTTACCGTGGCGTCGACGTCATTACTGTGCCACTCATAGACATGTATAGAAAGGCTAGATAGCTTACCGGCGCTGAGAGCCAATGGGACCCGACGACGTCACACGGCGGCCATCTTAGGACAGGACCGCTCGTCCAGTTATAACATTAAAGTCTATTGTGCATGTAGTGCTGAAATAACTATATTTTGCTCAATTTTCAACCGATTTTCAAACGGCTTGGTGTGTCATAAACGTCAGGGATGCGGCTATTTAACTGCATACTTGTGAAAAATTATACACATAAACATCGGCATCAGCACAAATCATAGCCACGTTAATAAGGTTTGTAATAAACCAAACCGTTTGTAAATCCGTCAAGAATTCAGCAAGTTACGAGCATTTTAGTTGGCGTATGTCACTCACCTTCCGTCCACAGCAGCAGGGAGCAGCAGCGCAGTCTCCTGACCTAAGATGGCCGCCAAGTGACGACACAGCTGACTCCGCCTTGAGCCATCTAGCCTTTCTATACATGTCTATGGTGCCACTAACCAACGAGAAGCCCCAGGTGCGGCCCCGCCTCCATCGACGTCATCACTTTGCCCCTAACCAATGAGAAGCGTTATGGGCGGGGCTGCACGTGCAGCCCCGCCCCAGGTGCAGCCCCGCCCCGATCTGCAGGCTGCAACCAGGTGTACTTGGAACAGTCAGGAGAAAGCCTCGTTTCCACCTATGGTTTCCACTGTCGGGCCAGGGCCAGTCGCGTTTCCACTGTCACTTCCGGGGCTTGATCGGGGCTTACTCGGGGCCAACGGCCAGGATTTCTGGCCCATCGAATACCTTGGGCTAGAGCCATAGAGAGAGAGAGTTGCGACACTCCCATAGACCTCCGTTGTAAATAATGGCGGCGCTTTTAACCGCCTACTTCCGGGATTTGAAGATCGGAATAGTTCCAAACACTGTCATTTGGGCGTTGGACACCATTCACTTACATTGCTGCGCGTCGAGTTGTTCCAGAGTTAAGTTGCTGAAATATCGACCTCTTTTGAATTGTCAACTGTCTATATCGTATCAGAGGCCCTTTGCGATGCTTATACTGGTCTTCATTTGTACATGCACAGCGTAATTATTTATATTTTATGTTGGTTGTTTCAACCAATTTTCAAGCACTGCCTGCTAGCTAACGTTAGTTAGCTAGCGCGACTTCGTCAGCTAAGAGTTCGGTAATGAATCGCTACCACCTTTATAGCAACTTTTATTTTATTTAATTTTTTGGGATATACTAACTTTTCATTATGTTATTATTGTCTTGAGTGAAGCGGCTTGTGAGAACAATGCTGGACCTTTAGGATTGTTATGGCCATCACCAGTCCTGTCTGTTTCATGGATCACCTGCCCCTGGTTTTTGTTTTTCTTGTTCACACACACAAGCACACATTTTTGTTGTCTGTCATTGTTTAATAAAAAATATTTTATTTGAAAACCTTCATTTGTATCAGCCATGCTTAAATTCGTTTTTAATCTGTTATAGTTTTGATAATGTGTATGGCCTTAATCTTAAAATAATATTCTTAGTCTTAACATGATCATGTTTCACGTTGTGGTCCTGGGGGTGGCCACTTTCATCAGAAGAAGTGAGCTAGCTTCTAAGCGAATTCTGAACGGACCGCCACGGCAGACCTCTTTGCGTGATCACGAAGGTAGGCTAATGGCTGAATCCAAATTTATAAGCAAAATCACGGGAATCAATAGCCTAATACAGCCCAGTTGTGCTAAAATAAATATCATGAGACGTCCATCATCAGATGAATGATATGGAAAAGTTAAGTTAGAGCCGCTAAAGCCAGTGCTACTACCCATGCGAACATGAACACTAAGCTTTTCCCTCCAAAAATATAGCCTAAAACTTATCTCCAAATGCAAAACTGACATTAACAAAATGCAATAATGCAATAACAGCTGAAAAAGTACTTGGGTGTGTGTTTTATTTTATATTTACCGTTCAATAATGCAATCGCTGCTGTCTGTCCCACAGAAGAACATGACAGCCAGCGTACGTCTTGGAACTATTGGGGCTTACATGAACCACGTGACAGCCATAGCGGCGACATCAAAGAGTGTCGCAACTCTCTCTCTCTATGGCTCTGCCTTGGGCCAGCTCGGGCTAGAGGCGTGGTCAAGGTAAAAGGCGGAGTTTATCGGTGTTAGGGAAAGTTATGGTCTGCGGCAAGATGCACATTTCACTTTTTTATATCGCGAAAATTAAACGCTGCTCGAAATGGAGAATCGCCTGTAGGCCTACTGGTCTGTCGAAGATACCAAAGCTCTTCTGAGCATTTGGGCAGAAGAAAGGGTACAACGTCAATTTGACGGCGTGTGCAGAAACGAGGACGTTATAAAATACATCGTTGCTGAACTTGCTAAGCTAAGCATTCAGCGAACAACGCTTCAAGTTCGTGAAAAAATAAAAAAAGTTGCGGGCGCAGTACAAGGCGATTAAAACGCACAATGGACAAACAAAACGGTGCCCAGAGAAGGAACTTTCCATGGTTCGACTTGATGGACGACGGTGTGCTGGGTCACCGTCCCTCTGTTAGTGGAGAGACAAGTCGGGACACTATGGCAGCCGCGGACGGTGAGTTAATACATGCTATCTTCATAAAATCTAAGTTTTTTAACTTCCTAAGAAAACAAATAAAATATTGCATAAGTGGCTCATATGCGTGTTTATGTTTTGTGTTCTAGAATCGTCATCCCAGAGTGCTTTATTTGACTCAGAAGTGGAGCAGGGACCGTCTACTACACTTCCACTGCTAACGTCGACACCCGGTATGCAAAAAAATATACAAAATACACCACAGAAGTATTAAACATTTTGTTAGTTTCTTGACAGTATGTAATTATTCTAAATATATGTTTATTACAGAGAGACATGGCGGCCCTGAAGATCTAACCATAATAAGAGGAGGATCACATCACATTCCACAAAGGACTAGACCAGGTATTTTTGCGTTTAATGTATCTGCTAAATATATGTAACAAACTTTACAGTTTGGTATACTGTATGTGCTATACCACAATCTATAATCTATCAGAAGACATTACAAATATCCTGCTTATTTTTGTGTTTGCTTTTACAGAGAGTCGCAAACGCAAAGCTGCAAATTTGGCATCAAGGGAGTTTTTGCAGTGTATGCGGAACACAGCAACAGATGGAAGAAGAGCGGGAGCTGAGAAGAGAAGAAATGAAGAAAGAAATGATGATGAGACGAGAGGAATTGGACTGTGATGCACAACTCAGACGGGAGGAGATGTCACAAAGACAGAAAGAATCTGAGTCTTTTGCTTCAGTGTTCAGTAATTTGACCGCAGCCCTTCTCCAGAGGAAGTAGATGGACAAAACATCTATCTTTCTGTTTGCCTTAATGCCTTAAAAGTTTGTTTTGTGTAAATAGTAGGCGGCTACTTAAAATCACCTGCCGTTTCGTTTGTGTGCACATTTGTAATAGTACTTATCAAAAGCACCTGTTTTGTTTCATTTGTATTTTTGCACTCTGATGTGAACTTAATATATAAATAAAGTAATAGCTGTGCTATTATAACTGAGGCAAATGGAAATCATGCTTATTAAGGGGCACATTATCAAAAGCAAAATACACATTATTATAGTAAAATATTATACACATATTATAAGGCATATATGTAAAATGAATGTTACTTAAATACATTCTTTTTAGTAATTCATTGTTGGTTCATGTTAGTTCACACTGCATATATGTTAGAAAAAAAAAAAATCTTATGAAAACCTATTGTAAACGTTTCCTACATGATAATAAACTAAAATATAAAGACTTTGTGACTCAGATAAGCCATTAAGGCAGGTATTGGTATAGACTACTATGCATACTGATGGGCACATTATTTAAACGGCTTTCTGATGGGCACCTTTTGTATTCTGTAATGCAAATACAATCCTAGTCAGTAGAATGATAATTAGGCTATAAGACATTTATTGGTATAGACTACTATGCTTATTGATGGGCACATTATTTAAACGGCTGTCTGATGGGCACCTTTTGTATTCTGTAATACTGTAAACAGTGTAAGCAGTTTCACATTTAAAAGTACCATTAACAGAAGTGACCATATCTAAAAACATTTGAACAGACAAATACTTACAACTGCAATAAATACATAAAAACATACCTGTAGAGCTGAGTATTTTTGATTTTATTTAAAAATAGTGAGAAGATTGTTTAATTGTATGTTATTTAAAAAAAAATATTGCAGTATTAACTCTGTATGCTTAAATGGCCTATTGCTTATTGATCAAATAATGTCTGATGTAACCATGTACCATTTAGGATAAAGAATTGTATTCAAGTCACAAAACAGGGTTCACCAAATCTTCATTTCAAATATTTTATTTGTAACAAACACAATATAACAACAACTTACAATTATTGCTGCTGCATGAACAACTGTTGCAGAGCACTTCTTGCATCTGAACGCTCATCACCAACATTGCAAGGTGAACGTTCAGCATCTTTATCACGATCACACCACTCTGGTATAAATCTGTCCATGTACAGTTCACACAAGTTGTGCAGTGTACAGCATGTCTCCACCATATCAACAACAACATTTACATTGCAGTCATTTCGCTTACTGAGACACTTCCACCTTCTTTTCAACCTCCCAAACGCATGTTCAACCACACAACGGGCTCGACTTGTTCGCATGTTGTAAAGTTCTTGGCCCTCTGTAAGCCTGCCAGTATCAGGATATGGTTTTAGCAACCATTTCTGCAATGGGTAAGCAGAATCACCAAGAATGAAGTAGCCAACATCAGTTCCACATATGTTTTTTACTCTGCCAGAAAAACCATTACTGTTTGTGGCCCAAGCCCATAGGCGTGACTTTCTGAGGACACTAGCGTCGTGTTCTCTCCCTGGCTGTCCAACATTCAGGTCCCAGAACATCCCTTTGCCATCCACAGTTGCTTGTAAAATTATGGAGTGCCAACCTTTTCTGTTGAGGAAATCTGATTGATATTGTGGAGGTTTTAATATACGGATGTGAGAACCATCAATAGCACCCACGCACTGTGGAATTCCAAACCTCTCTTCGAAGTAATCTGCCATCTCAGATAGTTTGTCCTGGTCTGGTGTTTTGATGAACTTGGGCCGAAGTATTGCAATCACAGCCTTGCAAAAGTCATGCACACAGCGGCAAACAGAAGTCCGACTGACAGCAAACAGGTTGGCTACCGTCCTGTACTCTGTTGTTGATGCTAGTTTATACAATGCAATGGCTACCCGTTTCTCCAGAGGAATGCATAATCGATATGTTGTATCTTGTCGCTGTAGTGCAGGCTTCAGAGTTGTACAAATGTATGTGAATGTTTCTCGGGAAACTCTGAAGTCGCCCAGCCACTGCTCATCTTTGAGCAGTGTTCTCCCACCAGTCACTTGTTCGCTGATAGGCCCACACCTCAGCGGTCCGCATTATATTGGTGTAGTAGTGATGCATCATCTGGAAAATAATAGAATTAAGTGTAAACATTAATTCCATAATTATGTTACAGATTTGTACATGAACATAAATGAAAGGCACTTCTACAGCATTTATAAATATTTGCTAACCCATTTACTAATACATTTTTACACTCCAATGTTTTATTTGTTAAAATCCGTTAACGCACTGTGAACTAACATGAACAAAGTGGTACTATAAACACTAGGCTACTTCCCTAATTATGCGAAATACATATGCATATACAAAATCATGGGTATAAATAGATGTATTATCAGACGAATAATACAATGAAAGTTTAACATTAACGTTACCTCCTAATTATATTAATATAGCAAGCAAGATATGATAAGCTAGCAAAATATTTGTGTTTTTTCAGCAGACAGTAACGTAAAGACAGTTAATGAAAGCTCATAAAAACAACTCTGTGCTATATGATTTGAAGTTATGCTCACATCGACTACAAGATACGAATTAACTATACTATAAACGGAAATATTTACCGTTTCCATCCATAGCTGGCGACTCTGCATTCGCTGTAACCGAATCGCACGTCGTTGGATCGCTCTCTTTCGCCTTGCAGCCAACATAAGCTTTCGGCGTTGTCGCCGCTGAACCTCCATCTTCTTATCTTGGCTTTGCTGCCTCATCTTCCACCAAGCAAACACCAAAAAGAGCAAACAAACAGACGCTTCGGTCCTCTCCATCTTGATCGTTCTGTAATTTTAGCAAGCTAAGTGTCCTGCCTGAATGAACATCATAATTCCCGCTGAAATGGGTGGGGTTGTATGACGTTTGATCCAGGAAAACTCTTCTATTAATAAAAACTAAATAGAACTAAAACTTAACTGAATTGTATTACATTTTCACCAAAATCAGCGAGAACGCCAGAAAACGCTGATTTGTCCTTAAAACTATTATACCAAAACAGTGCAGGAAAACTGAAGCTCTTTTTTAAAGACATGTGTGGCTCTTAAAAGAGCCTTTGTGTTGTGTGTTGAGCTGAGCTCTACTTTGAGCTGGTGTATTTGGTCACAGCCTTTGTGCCCTCAGACACGGCGTGTTTGGCCAGCTCTCCAGGCAGCAGCAGACGCACGGCGGTCTGGATCTCTCTCGATGTGATGGTGGAGCGCTTGTTGTAGTGAGCGAGACGAGACGCTTCACCGGCGATGCGCTCGAAGATGTCGTTGACGAAAGAGTTCATGATTCCCATCGCCTTGGAGGAGATCCCGGTGTCGGGATGAACCTGCTTCAGGACTTTGTACACGTAGATCGCGTAGCTCTCCTTCCTGGACTTTCTGCGCTTCTTTCCGCCCTTGCCGGCAGTTTTAGTGACGGCCTTCTTCGATCCCTTCTTGGGTGCAGACTTCGCTGGTTCAGGCATGATGCTCCGGTCAGAGAAACTCAAAGTACAATAAAGCTGTGATACTTCAGGCGGGATTTTATGCACTGCTCTATGCTAATTTCCAAAGGGAATTACGTCCTTCTCTGATTGCTAGTTTTCCTGGACCAACCCATAGAATGATTTCATTGGCTACATTAAAAGTTCCTTGACTTGTGGGACACCCAATCACAGGCTTTAAATGTTAATCCCGCCCATCGCCTCATGTCCTTCTACCATCCCCCATTCTATCATGTTTCCGTTTCATTTTCCTGCATTTTTCGTAATGCAATACACAGCACTATTAAATATTGAAAGTACAATATTGATCATTTTAGTTTAATCAATTTGAAAGAAAAAAACACAAATTATACTACAAAAAAGACAGATAAAATTATTAACATATTTCATTGCCACATAATAAGTGCGGAATGTTATAATAACGAGTTTATCACTAAATGGGGATATTTGGGGGATATTTCATTTAATCAATCAATAAATTCCTCTTGAAACAAACTTTGTTGTATTATTTTAATTTAATACTGTGAAGCTGCTTTGATACAATCTGTATTGTGAAAAGCGCTATACAAATAAACTTGACTAAATGTGAACACTCAAAAAATAGCTCATAATCTCGTTAAACTCCACTTAATATAGTTTAACTACTTGGAAACTTGTTCTTTGTGTGTAAATGTGGGTGGCTCTTAAAAGAGCCGTTTGGTTTTTCTTCGTGGATCTCTTAACCCCCGAACCCGTACAGAGTGCGTCCCTGTCGCTTCAGCGCGTACACAACGTCCATGGCGGTGACGGTCTTTCTCTTGGCGTGTTCAGTGTAAGTCACAGCATCACGAATGACGTTCTCCAGAAACACCTTCAACACACCGCGAGTCTCTTCATAGATCAGGCCAGAAATACGCTTGACGCCGCCACGTCGAGCAAGACGACGAATAGCGGGTTTAGTGATTCCCTGGATATTATCGCGAAGAACCTTTCGGTGACGCTTAGCGCCTCCTTTCCCGAGTCCTTTACCTCCTTTTCCTCTTCCAGACATGACTGCGAATTCAATTCACAAACAGAACACAGGACTGCCGCTGGAGAACACAGGTTTATAGTCGGCTAGCGGACCTAGTTGAAACCAAATTAATGGGTGGTTCTATTGTCACTTGACACTGGTGCTCAGCAAATGATATGCAGCTCCACCTCTCTGGACGTCATATGGGTTGAGTTTGATGTAGTTCAGCTCCACCTCTGTGGAAATAATGGGTGGATGAATTGTGGGTGGGTGTTAGGATTGGTTTGACCGTCTATCTTCAACCATTACCCATATTACATTCAGAGAGGAGGAGCTTGATCTCACACTCCACCCGGTGAGAAGCCTCTCCTACACCAATTAAGTCAAGTTGTCCTTCAAAGGAAACTTTTTTTTTTTTTTATCACTTCAAGAAACCAGCACTGTGACATTACGTTCTGCATACTATTTATAGAAATATAGTTTATTTTTAATAAAACTACTTAATGTGACCTCAAACTTAAGAACAATGTGCAGTTGCCATTAGTTACACATACAAATAAATGATTTCAGCAGAGCTGGATCATATATATATATATATTATTTTATTTTTTTGTTCTTTTTTTGAGACATTGAGATGGCTCTTAAAAGAGCCTTTGGGTTTGTATGACTGTTTCTGCTATGGATTTAGGCGCGCTCTCCGCGGATGCGGCGGGCCAGCTGGATGTCTTTGGGCATGATGGTGACTCTCTTGGCGTGGATGGCGCACAAGTTGGTGTCCTCAAACAGACCCACCAAATATGCCTCGCTCGCCTCCTGCAGGGCCATGACAGCCGAGCTCTGGAAGCGCAGATCCGTCTTGAAATCTTGAGCGATTTCTCTCACCAGACGCTGGAAGGGCAGTTTGCGAATCAGCAGTTCAGTGGATTTCTGGTAACGGCGAATCTCTCTCAGCGCCACGGTACCGGGCCTATAACGATGAGGCTTCTTAACGCCACCGGTAGCGGGTGCGCTCTTACGGGCGGCTTTAGTGGCCAGTTGCTTCCTCGGGGCTTTTCCTCCGGTGGATTTACGAGCGGTCTGCTTTGTTCTTGCCATTGTTTCTCAGTGAAGAAGACAAACAAATGAATAGCTCACTGTAACTCAGCGCGTATTTAAGCACAGGGCTGCCATGCGCTCATTGGATGGCTTTGCTTCAGAGGCATTTGATTGGTTATTGTCAGGCGTCTGTAAATGACAGTTGGCCAATGGCTGTACGCCTCCTGTTTTCAAAGACGAGACAAGAGTTTGTGGTTCCCGCCCGAACATCCTTTGTTTCTCTTTGTACATGAAAAAAGAATAGGCGAAATCAGGTATACATTTGTACAGCAAAACCGGTGATTGATTTTAAAATACTATTGAAAGTGTAGAGTTGGACTTGTGGCACTAATAGTAAAAACTGAGATAAATACATTTCCTTAACCACGTTGTGTTTCATTTTTTTGTAATGAGATCAATATATCAGTTTAAATATGTTTAGCCATGCCAATAAAACTATATGCACTTTCATAATACATCCATTAAATCCTTACGGATAGTGAGACCAGATAATAACATTAAAATTATCTATGGACATGCATTTCTAGTCAGATTTTAAAGAATTAAAAAAATACCGTCATTGAAAATAAACTGATTTATTAATAGAATCTCAGACAGTAGAGCTTTGGTTTTCTTAAGACAACTCTCTACATACATACATACATATACAACGAATTGTATGGTTGTCGTATAGTTTCTCGCATGGTATAGTACAACAACAGTCAATTTATGGGCATTCTTCTGCCTTTTTTTTTTTACTGTTTTATCAAACGAACTTCAATAAAAAAAATTAATAGAAAGTCAAATAAAAATCGGACGAATGCAAACACTCTTTCTTGGAGAAATTGGGTGGCTCTTAAAAGAGCCTTTAGTTTGAAGATGATCTTCAGTCAGTCTACTTGGCCTTCGCGGGCTTCTCGGTCTTCTTGGGCAGCAGCACGGCCTGAATGTTGGGCAACACACCACCCTGAGCGATGGTCACGCCACCCAGAAGCTTGTTCAGCTCCTCGTCATTGCGCACCGCCAGCTGCAGGTGTCGAGGGATGATGCGGGTCTTCTTGTTGTCCCGAGCGGCGTTTCCAGCCAACTCCAGGATTTCAGCGGTCAGATACTCGAGCACAGCAGCCAAATACACCGGAGCTCCGGCACCGACGCGCTGAGCATAGTTGCCTTTGCGGAGAAGCCTGTGAACACGGCCAACGGGGAACTGCAGTCCCGCCCTAGAAGAGCGACTCTTGGCCTTAGCGCGTGCCTTTCCACCGGTTTTGCCACGTCCACTCATTTTCAAGAATAGTTACTACAACACACTGTTCTGACGAAATTAACAGAATGAATAAAATCAGTGAACTCACATACTGTCTTTAAACGAGAGTGCCTGTCGCCTATTGGTTTAGACTGTGATAAGTTTCAAACCAATCACTGAACTTCCCCCCAAAACCCAACCCCCTTTTTGGAACGATCACATGTATTGACTAGACACTGACAAAAGAGACTCATGTTTGATAGAAAATTCACAAAAATGGGTATTATACACTCTTCCTACCAACAGTGCTTCACCTTTCACACACTATATTCTGTGCACATTGACTAGATCTGATACTGTAAAGAATTATTATCCTATTTTAATATTGGAATTGAATCACTGCCATTGTTGTTGTTTGTATTGTCACATTTCTCCAGCATATTCTGTACTGTTAATCAACATCCTATTTGGACTATGATCACTGTTTGAACCATCATAAGCTTCTTGGCCTTTTTAATCAATTTCTTATGAATAAAATTGGTTTACATGAGTTTTACCTAAACTTGGTGACTTGTTTAATTGCATGAGTGTAAATGGGTGAAAGTCACATCTTAGTTCTTTGATTCCAGAATTAACTAATCATTCAAATACATGAGTTTTGCTCTTTACTCGGAGTCAGTGGTTGGCTCTTAAAAGAGCCGTTGAGAAACAAACAGTAAGGTCAGATTTATTTCTTCTTGGGAGCTGCCTTTTTAGGTTTGGCTGCTTTAGGTTTTGCTGCTTTAGGTTTCACCGTTTTGGGTTTGGCGGCCTTTGCCTTTTTTGGGCTCTTGGCTGCCTTTGCCTTTTTTGGGCTCTTGGCTGCTTTCTTAGGAGTTGCTGGTTTCTTGGCCTTCTTGGGGCTCTTCGTTGCCTTTTTAGCGGCGGGTTTCTTCACCTTCTTCGGCGATTTCTTAGCGACGGGCTTCTTTGCTGCTGCAGTTTTGGGCTTCTTAGCGGCTGTGGGCTTCTTGGCTTTAGGAGCCGCTTTCTTGGCTGGCTTCTTCTTGGTCTCGGCTTGTTGCTTGTTGAGTTTGAAGGAGCCCGAGGCGCCGGTTCCTTTGACCTGGACGAGGGTGCCTTTAGTCACCAGGCTCTTGATGGCGATCTTGACGCGAGAGTTGTTCTTCTCCACATCGTATCCACCGGCAGCGAGCGCTTTCTTCAGGGCGGCGAGGGACACACCGCTCCTCTCCTTGGATGCGGACACAGCCTTGACGATGAGCTCGCCGACGCCTGGACCTGCTTTCTTGGCTTTCACAGCGGACTTCTTCTTAGGCGATTTAGCCGGGGCGGCAGCAGCGGGGGCTGGGGCGGTTTCTGCCATCTCTGTCTCTGGTCTGAACTGTAGTATTACAAACTCTGATTTCAGTAATGTTTTGAATAGCGCTCGAGCGGCGCTGCGGTCTTAAATAACACATGAGAACCTCGTAGACTCAACCTGCCCCGCTCGTTTTCTGCTGCTCGCTGACGCTTGTGTTTTCTTCTCTTACATTTGGAGCAAAACTGGATCTGTTAAATACTTTGATTCAGTCAAAACTAAGTGAACACCAAGCAGAGGTTCTGGGCTTTCATTAGAGACTAAAGAACGCGAAGAGGAAACGTTACTTTTGCCTTCGTCAGACCAAATCCAAGGCGAGCATCAGCCGCGGGGTGAAGCCGCGTGCAAATCTGATGGATATTTTTAATGAAAAAGATAATAAAAGTTTGAACGCGTCCTCTGTGTGTTTAGCTAACAGTCTGAAAGAGACTTTAATGAAATCAGCATCAGTGATGGGAGTTAGGAGGCTCTTGTACAGCTGTTGTTTTGGGCAGCTTGAAGCACACAAACATCATCCGGAGTCTCAACAGTCTGTCTGTGACTCTGTTTGGCCATTATCTTCGGTCAGCAGAGTATCCATATTTTATCTCATTAAACACGTTAAATACATCGTTGATGTAGGCCAACATCATATCACGACATAAACATTTAATTGTAATGTTTGCCTCCTGATTCGCCATTCATCTCCTATATGGAACAATGTGAATAGAAATGATGGAAATTGTTGCTCATTTAAAGGAAGGGACAGCACAGGTCATAATTTCCTTTTAACCACTATACATGCTAATTCACAACATAGTCAGGTATGTACAATGGGCCATTATGTTTGATATATTTATTAAGACAGATTGTTTTTCTTTTTTAAATGATGGTGTTGAACTGAAATGTTGAGGATAATTAATTATTGTTGCGTTTACTGGTCTCTAGAAGTGTCTCGTCTGGTTTGTTACAGTTTCAGCCAAATCACTGCATCTTGGTCTCACTCGGATTTGCTCAGACTATAACAGAACAAATTTAATGATGTTAAAACAATTTAAACATTTTGTTTTGCTGCAGGTCTCAGTTCTCTTACGAGAGGTTCTCTCGTATTGCGTAAGTTTAGCTTACGCTACGGGTAAAGTCATCTTTTCTCGAGATATGAAGCAAAAAAATTATCCTTAATTTTTATATCTTGTCAACGCAGTGCGGCAGCAAGCAGACCTAGAGCAGGCAATCTAGCGTGCTCATAGGCTGCTCTGCGGCAACTGCAGCAGCCTATCACTGAGCCCTTGGCGTGACGTCACGCCCAATGAGCGCGAGCAGCGCGCCTACGCGTCACGGCCCGAGGCGGGGCGTGGCAGAGGGTATAAATATGGGCTGAGAGGCTGCTTTCACTGATTTTTGTCTCTTCAGCGAAGCTCTAGGCATCGCTGATCTCTGAGGAAGCCGCCGTTGAAACCAGCGCCTTGCAAGCCGAGGATTCTGCCTGAGGAAGCCGGCCGCCTTCGCCGCCTTCAGCTATCCCTGCCTGCTTCGCTATCCGGCGAATATATCCTTTATTTGCTCTATGTGTGTGTGTTGTGTGCTCGCCCCGCGACACACTTTGCATCTAAAAGAGCGCGAGGCGTTGTTTCAAATGCCTCGCTCATCCTGTGGCTCGTGCAGAGCCACGCTCAGCGACGGAGACCGCCTTGTGCTTGCGCTCTCTGCCTGGCCTTCTACCCGGGCGGCTGCGTCCAGCGAGCCGGGTATGACAGCTGAGCGCTCGCCGGAGCCCCTCCCGCGAGCCTCGCTCTCTCCTTCTCCCCCGCCCTTCACCGACGCGCAGCGGCCGGCCATTGCCCGCACTGCCGTCGCCTCAGGGGACGAAGCAGATGACGTCAGACCCCTCTGTCAAGCCGCGCAAACGGCGCCGCTCACAAGGGATGTCAGAAACGGACGGTCTCGGGCTATAGCTTCCTTTACGTTACAAGAAAGCTACCCCCCCGTCACTGGCTAAAGGAGAGTAGAGTGTTAGCGGACTAACCTCCATTCCTGACATATTTCTCAGTCCCCTCCTAAGCTCAGGCGACTGGAAATACATATATTGCAGTAACGAGCCTGTTTTTATGCACGCACGCCTGCAAACTAACGCTACGCAAAACATGACGACGCTCGCCCTTCCTGCGCTCTACCCCTCTGTTCGAGCCGCGCAAACGCGCCGCTCACAAGGGATGTCAGAAGTAGGCGGTCACGGGCTGGCTTCCTTTACGTTATAAGAAAGCTACCCCGCGTCTCGGTCGTGCGCGTCACCTACCGGCCACCTCCATTTCTCAGTCCCCTCCTAAGCTACAGGCGACTAGAAATATCTATGTTGCAGTAAACGAGCCTGTTTTCATACACGCACGTCTGCAAACTAACGATGTCACAGCACATGATGACATCTTCCCGCTCTCTCTCCCTTTGTCCGAGCCGCGCAACCGCGCCGTTCTCAAGGGATATCAGAGCGGACGTCACGAGCACCGGCGAAAAGAGGAAGTCCCACCCAGGTCGGACTAAACTCCGTTCCTGACATATTTCTCAGTCCCCTCTAAAGTTCAGGCGGCTGGAAATACTAATACTGCAGTAAACGAGCCTGTTTAATACACGCGCGCCTGCAAACAAACGCCGAAACGAAACACGACGCTCTGTCATATGCTCGCGCTAACTGAGAGCTTATGTGTGCCCCTGTGGCTCAGTGGCAGAACATTAGGCTTCCGCGCGGGAGACCCGAGTTCGAATCCGACTCTGGCGGCAGATAAATATATTTTTTCTGCTGGCTTCTCCGAGCTCGCGGCAGCTTTCTTACATACAGAAAGTGAACCCGCATCTCGCACCCTCCCGCTCACAGGATGGTGCTTGAGTATTTATGAGCGTCTAAACATATGAGCCATCAAAGCATTCGCTCTATCAGTTTCCTATAACGCCAATGGTGTTATAAGTGTAGAATATGTGCCCACTCCCACGTGCTCACTGCTACACACAAACACGGTCTCCCCGGTAACGCTCACAGAGCGCACTCTCATAGCGGGCATGCGCCGCTCGAGTGCTAAGTGTAGAGAATGTGCCCACAATTCTGTGCCCACACCTACCCACTGCCCGCTCTGTTACACAGTTACCCCGGGTTGCAGATCCTCCAAAGCTCACAAACATTCCGGCTCTGGCCGAAGGTGTCATAAGTGTAGAAAATGTGCTCACCACTACACACAAACACTATCCCCATGGTAACACGCTCAGAGCGCACTCTCATAAAGCGGACACACGCTCGAGTACCAAGTGTAGTAATGTGCCCACAACCCTGTGCTCACAACTACCCGCTGCTTGCTCTGCCACTCAGTTACCTCGGGTTACAAAGCTCCCAAACACTGGCCGTGTTATAAGTGTAAACTCTGCGCCCGCTCACGAGCACGCGCACCCACTTTCAGACATGACAACCCCCACGCCGCTCTCGCGCCAGGGGTGTTTAGCAGCAAAACGCGCTCCATCCGTAGCGATCGAGCCATCATATGCTGTACAGCCAGTCAGCACTGTTTTCCAGCCCCCGTGTTCGAGCACTGGCGGCGCGTCGCCGCCCCATCCTCTCTGATACAGGTTCCCCATCCCGCTCAGCGCGGCGATCTGAACCCAGAGACCATTCGACCCCTAGCTATGCGTGCAAAAGCATGGGAAGCTATTCAGGGCGCGTCAGAATGGGTGCTGAATACTATATAACACGGCTATTCGCTTCAATTCGCTCGTCGCCCCCCGCGCTTTCTAGCGCAGACGGAGACAAAAGTGACTTTAGAAGCAGCGCACCTGCTTCAAGCAGAAATAGCGAAGCTGCTGCGCAAAGGGGCTATAGAACAGGTTTATCCTTCTCTGAGCGAGTCGGGCTTTACAGCCGTTACTTCCTCATACCCAAGAAGGACGGAGCGCTGAGACCTATTTTAGATCTGAGACATTTGAACAAAGCTCTCATGAGACGGCCGTTCAAAATGATCACAACCAGACAAATCCTCGCGCAAATTCGCCCGGGAGACTGGTTCATCTCTCTCGATCTAAAGGACGCATATTTTCAGATTCAGATAATACCCCGTCACAGGCCATTCTTGAGATTCGCCTTCGACGGTCGGGTATATCAGTACACCGTCCTGCCGTTCGGTCTATCTTTAGCACCCCGTACATTTACGAAGTGCATGGACGCGGCTCTCTCTCCCCTGAGGAGACAAGGAATGCGGATACTGAATTATCTGGACGACTGGCTAGTCCTCGCGCAGTCAGAGGCAGAGCTTTTGTCTCACAGAACAGCGCTTCTCAGCCATCTGGAATGCTTGGGTCTCTCGGTCAACTGGACCAAGAGCTCATTACTGCCCCGCCAGTCGACTTCCTTTCTCGGAATAGAACTGGACTCGGTGGCTATGACGGCCAGATTGTCAGAGCAGCGCGCGCGCCGCATTCGACATCTCGCCGCGTCTTTCCAGACGGGCAGTCAGGTTCCGCTGAGGACATTCCAGCGAGTCCTGGGGCATATGGCCTCAGCTGCAGCAGTGCTCCAGCTGGGCTTACTGCGCATGCGCCCGCTTCAACGCTGGCTGAAAGCGCGAGTGCCTCACCGAGCCTGGACGGCCGGCCGCTTACGAGTCAGAGTGGATCATGGCTGTGTTTCAGCCCTGCAGCCCTGGCTAGCAGCCGAATGGTATCGCACGGGAGTGACGATGGGAGTTGTCTCGCACCGGAAAGTTGTCTCGACAGATGCGTCCAACCTAGGTTGGGGAGCGCTATTAGAGGGCAGACCGGTCTATGGCCCTTGGTCAGACCAGGAGAGTCACCTTCATATAAACTGTCTAGAGATGCTGGCGGTCGAGAAAGCGCTCAAGCACTTCCTCCCATACCTACAGGGCCACCATGTACTAGTCCGCACGGACAACATGTCAGTGGTAGCCTATGTGAACCGTCAGGGCGGTGTCAGATCCAAAACACTCTGCGCCCTGGCGGAACGCCTCCTTGTGTGGGCTCAGCACTCACTGCGCTCGCTGAGAGCCGCGCATGTGCCGGGTCTCCTGAACGAGGGTCCAGACAGACTGTCCAGGGACAATGTTCCCCTGGGGGAGTTGTCTTTGCATCCCCAAACAGTCCAGTCACTGTGGCGCCGTTTCGGCAGAGCGGAAGTCGACCTCTTTGCGTCAAAAGACAACGCGCACTGCCCACGGTTCTTTTCCAAGAGCGAGGACGCGCTGGCCCAAACCTGGCCCAGCGGCCCGCTTTACGCTTTTCCCCCTGTCTCTCTGCTGCCACAAGTCATCGGGAGAATCAGGGAAGCGCGCCACACGGTGCTCCTCATAGCCCCGTATTGGGAGAATCAAACGTGGTTCCCAGATCTAATACGGCTGGCGGACACACCCCCCTGGCCGATACCGGTGAGAAGAGACCTTCTCTCTCAAGCCCGCGGCTCGATCTGGCATCCTCATCCAGAGCGCTGGTCTCTGCATGTATGGATGGTCAACGGATACCCGTTGACTTGCCAATAGGGGTTGGGAACACGATCACACAGTCTAGAGCTCCCTCTACGAGACGGCTCTACACATCTAAATGGTCTGTGTTTAATAAATGGTGCACCGCCCAAGGGCTGGATCCACAAACATGTGAGGTGTCGCATGTGCTTTGTTTCCTCCAAGAGCTGTTGGACATGGCCAGGTCCCCCTCCACGCTCAAAGTATATGTTGCGGCCATATCAGCTTTTTCCGACTCGGCGCTGGGCCGCGCATTAGGGAGGAATGAGTTCATTATCCGCTTCCTTAGAGGAGCTAGGAGGATGAACCCCCCGCGACCCCCCTCGGTTCCTATTTGGGATCTTTCCCTGGTCTTAGAGGCCATGAAAGCGCATCCCTTTGAACCCATGGAAACTGTGGATATGAAATACCTCACGCTCAAAACCGTTTTTCTGATAGCCCTGTCTTCAGTCAAACGTGTGGGTGACCTGCATGCGTTATCAGTTAACGCGGCATGTCTTGAGTTCGGACCTAATGACTCTAAAGTCATTCTCAAACCGAGACACGGTTATGTCCCCAAAGTGTTGGGCACACCCTTCAGAGCACAGGTCATTTCTCTCTCAGCTTTGCCGGCTACCGGCAGCGAAGTTGACAGTAATCTCCTTTGCCCTGTCAGAGCGCTGAGAAATTACATTACGCGCTCCGCCGCCATGAGGCCCTCGGAGCAGCTTTTCGTTTCGTTTGGTGGGCGCACCAAGGGTCTCGCCGCCTCGAAACACACTCTGTCCAGATGGATAGTGGACGCTATTGCAGCTGCTTATGCGTCTAAAGACCTGCAATGCCCTTTGGGCATCAGAGCCCACTCTACTAGAGGCATGGCCTCGTCATGGGCTTGGACTAGCGGAATTTCTATTCATGACATTTGTACGGCGGCGGGCTGGGCCTCCCCGTCTACATTTGTTAGATTTTACAATCTAGAAGTTCCCGCCCTGCAGGCTAAACTTTTATCAGTCTAAATCTCGCGTAGGCCGGCCCACTTCTGTGCGCGGGCTACTGCTGTTTGATTTAGCCCTCCTGGTTGAGCTGTACAATATAAGGGTTGGTTAGTCAGACCGGCCGCGCCGTTCTGTTCCCCCTACTATGTGCTTATGTACTTGCGCTAGCCATATCATTGGCCGCCTGGCTCACACTCTCGTGTTCCCCGGGCTTCCCTGGGACTCATTCAGTGGATGCCGGGCGCGCACGGCGTTGACAAGGGAGTTCCCGTAGCGTAAGCTAAACTTACGCAATACGAGAGAACCTCTCGTAAGAGAACGTACTCGGTTACCTAACGTAACCTCTGTTCTCTCTAGAGAGGGAACGAGTATTGCGTAACCCGCCGTGCTCGCGCCACGAGCTCACTCGCTTCTGCGACAAAAACCAGTGAAAGCAGCCTCTCAGCCCATATTTATACCCTCTGCCACGCCCCGCCTCGGGCCGTGACGAGTAGGCGCGCTGCTCGCGCTCATTGGGCGTGACGTCACGCCAAGGGCTCAGTGATAGGCTGCTGCAGTTGCCGCAGAGCAGCCTATGAGCACGCTAGATTGCCTGCTCTAGGTCTGCTTGCTGCCGCACTGCGTTGACAAGATATAAAAATTAAGGATAATTTTTTTGCTTCATATCTCGAGAAAAGATGACTTTACCCGTAGCGTAAGCTAAACTTACGCAATACGAGAGAACCTCTCTAGAGAGAACAGAGGTTACGTTAGGTAACCGAGTACGTTTTGTTGAAGTTTATTCAACCTCTTATGCCTAAATTTAGGGGCTATTCCAATTTGAAAACATCAGGGACTGAGGCCAAAATATGTAACATTAATCTAGATCATTAAATGCTAAAAAAAAAAAAAAAAAAAAAAAAAAACTATTTTCACTTTGTTTAATTGTGCCAGTGTGCCATTTGCATTGATTTGTAAAGGGACAATTCTTCTACAGAACACAAGATATTTCGATAGTAAGTAAGCAGTTTAGTGACCACTGACTTTCATTGTATGGACACAATTATTTTCTTTAATATTCCACAGAAGAAAGAAAGCCACTGAGGTTTGGAACAACATTAGGGTGAGTAAATGATGACAGAAATCTTGGGTGAAACCCTATGACACACAAATACTTTGAAACACAAATAAGCCTTTAAATGATAAACCTGCTGTACACAATCTACTAGATGCATTCTGTCGTCTCATTGATCGTTTAGACAGACTATCAAGTCAAATTTGTGATTTTATATTATTCAAACATTTTGAAAAGAAGAAATCTGAATGACAGATCATCTGCTGAGCAAAGACATGAGTCACAAACAGATAATATATGTGAGTAATGTAAGTGAGCAGTGTAATGTAAGTTAGCAATGTAATATAGGTAAGCAGTGTAATGTAAGTGAGCAGTGTAATATAAGTGAGTAATGTAATGTAAGTGAGCAGTGTAATATAAGTGAGTAATGTCTCCACACTCACTCACTTACAAACAAACATCTTTTTTTCGCCTATCGTGCGTCTACTCTACACCCCTACCACTAAAAAAAAAAAAAAAAAAAAAAAAAAAACCAATTATATCCAAGACTTCAGTCATAAATTAGTATTAATATTGATAGCATCACTGGTAGCTTCGTTGCTAACTCACTGTCCATCTGTTAAAATGGCGAATATATCAGATGTAAGTAGTCTACCTTTTGGTGCAGGTGAGGACACATTTGAGCTGCACGCACTGCAGTCTGAGCTGGAAGCTGTTGAGAAACAGATCCACGACCTTTTATTGAGACAGGCCGAGCTGAGAGACCGGTGTTTGGCTCTTGAAACATCACGCGCCGATGCACACAAATCAGTGTTTAACGTTACTAACCCGCTGACTCCGACCGCGTCTACTCCGTGCGTTCCTCAGCATCGGTCGCAATCAGCCATGGTCTCGTTCACTCCGGTGTTGTGCCGAATTTCGACCCCCTGCCAAATTATTACCCCCATCGTTGAAGTCAGTACCTGATTGCCTAATCCTAACCCCACCCCTAATCCTAACCCCTCCCCCACAACTAATCCTAAACCTACCAATACTAGGGGGGTAATAATTTGGCGGGGGTCGAAATTCGGCACAACACCGGCTCCAACACGCCACCACGAAGCCTGGGTGGTTCCGCAGCGGAAGACGCGAGTCAGGTTTAGACCAAGACTTTCTCCGACCCTCCCGGTTTTCGAGTTATCCACACAAAACCGCTTCTCCCCTCTACGCGAAACAGAACGCGATGCTGTGATCATCGGCGATTCCATCGTTCGGCACGTACACGCTACGTTAGGTAAAAGTAAGGTGCACAGTCACTGCTTTCCTGGTGCTCGTGTTTCTGAAATCGCTGCTCGCGTTCCTGAGATCCTGAACGGTGACGAGCGCGTCGGAACTGTGGTCCTGCACGCGGGAGTGAACGACATCAGGCTGCGCCAGACGGAGATTCTGAAGAAAGACTTCAGGAATCTAATCGATACGGTACGCAGCACATCGCCTGAAACAACGATCATTGTGTCAGGACCGCTTCCCACGTACCGATTAGGGCATGAAAAGTTCAGCAGATTATTTGCGCTAAATGAATGGTTAATCATAATGTCATGGTGCAATGAGCAGAAACTGCTCTTTGTAAATAATTGGAATCTGTTTTGGGAGCGTCCTAGGCTTTTCCGTGCTGATGGCTTACACCCAAGCAGATTCGGAGCGGATCTTCTGTCAGATAACATCTCCAAAATGTTAAACACCCTTTGACTAGTAACCAAAAGTCCAAATCAAAGTCTCTGCTGCACCAATTTAACTGATATAAATACTAGTGTAGAACATTGCATAGAAACCGTGTCTATTCCTCGTTTAGTGAGATCAAATAATAAATCTACTGCAGGATCTAGGAAAAATCTAATTGTTATTAAAACAGAAAATGTTGCTATTGGTAAACAAAAACTATTTCTAAAGCTAGGTCTTCTAAACATTAGATCACTCACACCTAAGGCAGTTATTGTAAATGAAATAGTCACAGATAATAGCTTCGATGTACTTTGCCTTACTGAAACCTGGCTTAAACCAAATGATTATTTCGGTATTAATGAGTCTACTCCTCCTGGATACTATTATAAGCATGAGCCCCGTCTGATTGGTCGTGGCGGAGGTGTTGCAACCATTTATAAAGATATTCTAAATGTTACTCAGAAAATGGTTTATACGTTTATTTCATTTGAAGTACTTGTACTAAATGTTACGCTCTTAGATGTTAGAAAAACATCCCTATTATCTCTAGCCTTGGCTACCGTATATAGACCGCCAGGGCCTTACGCTGATTTCCTAAAAGAGTTTGCAGATTTTCTCTCAGACCTATTAGTCAATGTCGATAAAGCATTAATTGTTGGAGATTTTAACATACACGTAGATAATCCAAATGATGCGTTAGGAGCTGCGTTTACAGATTTATTAAATTCATTTGGGGTCAAGCAAAACGTCACCGGACCAACACATCGTCTTAATCATACACTCGATTTAATTATATCACATGGAACCGAGCCAACCGATATAGTTATCATTCCACAAAGTGATGATGTCACTGACCACTACATGGTAACTTGCATATTACGTACTGCTGTAATATGTCATGCGGCGCCGCGTTATCAACCAGGCAGAACAATCCTCCCATCCACCATAGATAATTTCTCAAATTGCTTATCTAATCTGTCTCAGCTGCTGCCTGAACCCAAACAAACAGATGAACTAGAAGAACTAACTAGCACTATGAGCACCATTCTCTATAGAACATTGGATGTGGTTGCACCTATTAAATTAAAAAAGGTCAGAGAGAAAAATAAAGCACCATGGTATAACAATACTACGCATGTTTTAAAGAGAGAAACCCGTATTTTAGAGCGTAAATGGAAACAAACTAATTTAGAGGTCTTTAGAATCGCGTGGAAAGACAGTATGTCACGTTATAAAAAGGCCCTAAAAGCGGCCAGGGCTGAGCACCTCCGCAAACTAATAGAAAACAACCAAAACAATCCAAGGTTTTTATTTAACACCGTGGCTAGACTAACAAATAAACAGACGTCACCCGAACAAAATATCCCGTTACAGTTCAGTAGTAATGATTTCATGAACTTCTTCACTGAGAAAATAGAAAGCATCAGAACCACAATTGTAAACGTTCAATCTTCAATCGCGCCTTATAATTCAGCTTCAATTATCACCCCGCAAGAACAATTACAGTGCTTTACAACTATAGAACAAAAAGAGTTAAATAAACGTATCACTTCATCTAAAACAACAACATGTTTATTAGATCCTAAACCAACTAAACTACTGAAAGAAGTGTTACCTGTAGTGGAAGAGCCTCTCCTCAATATTATTAACTCGTCTTTATCTTTAGGTCATGTTCCAAGAACATTTAAACTGGCAGTTATAAAACCTCTCATTAAGAAACCACAATTAGATCATAATAATCTAGCAAATTATAGACCCATTTCAAATCTTCCATTTATGTCTAAAATATTAGAAAAAGTGGTGTCTGCTCAACTGGGCTCTTTCTTGCAACAAAATTATATCTATGAAAAGTTTCAGTCTGGATTCAGACCGCATCATAGCACTGAAACTGCGCTCGTTAAAATCACAAATGATTTACTTTTAGCTTCTGACCAAGGCTGTATCTCAATACTAGTTTTACTTGATTTTAGTGCTGCGTTCGATACTATAGATCATACATTACTCTTAGATCGACTACAAAATGATACTGGTGTTCAAGGACAAGCACTAAGCTGGTTCAAATCATACCTATCTGACCGCTACCATTTTGTCTATTTAAATGGAGAAAAATCGATCATAACTCCAGTAAACTATGGAGTGCCGCAGGGATCTGTATTAGGCCCTCTGTTATTTTCCATATATATGATGCCACTTGGAAATATTATAAGGAAACATGGAATTAGTTTCCATTGTTATGCTGATGACACTCAAATATATATTTCATCACGGCCGGATGAAAACGTAAAATTTTCCAAATTGACAGAGTGTGTTAAAGATATAAAAGATTGGATGACGCGTAATTTTCTTTTATTAAATCCAGACAAGACAGAGGTAATACTTATCGGTTCAAAAAACCGCCCACAAAACCTCGCACAATACAACTTTAACATCATAGGATGTCCTGTTACTTTATCCTCTACAGTAAAAGACCTGGGTATTATACTCGATTGCAACTTGTCTTTTGAAAATCATATTTCATATGTTACAAAAACAGCCTTTTTCCACCTTAGAAACATTGCTAAGCTACGTAATATGCTATCAGTTTCTGATGCAGAAAAGTTAGTTCATGCATTCATGACCTCGAGACTGGATTACTGTAATGCTTTATTAGCTGGTTGTCCTGCATCCTCAATAAACAAGCTACAGTTAGTCCAAAATGCCGCCGCTAGAGTTCTTACGAGATCAAGAAAATATGATCATATAACACCGATTTTATCATCACTGCATTGGTTACCTATAAAGTTCCGTATTAATTACAAGGTATTGCTACTGACTTATAAAGCCCTAAACGGCTTAGCTCCAGTCTATTTAACGGATCTTCTATCACCCTTTAATCCATCGCGCTCTTTAAGATCACTAAATTCAAGGCTTTTGGTCATACCTAGGATATCCAGAACCACCAAAGGAGGGAGAGCATTTTCACATTTGGCTCCAAAACTCTGGAATAGTCTTCCTGATACTGTTCGTTGCTCAGACTCGCTCTCCCAGTTTAAAACTAGATTAAAGTCGCATCTCTTCAGCCAGGCATTCATATAATCCTACAGATCAAACTACAATCCGTCCTCTAGCTCATAAATGCCAGAGGAGAACTGGCCCCCGACTGAGCCTGGGTTCTCCCAAGGTTTTTTTTTTTTTTTATTTTTTTTTTTTTTTTATTAGGTCACCTGATGGAGTTTTAGGACACCATTAGGTCACTTGATGGAGTTTTTCGGTTCCTTGCCACTGTTGCCTTTGGCTTGCTCAGTTGGGGATTTTTTGGGGATATTTAATCTAATTTTATCAATCAATAAATTCCTCTTGAAACAAACTTTGTTGTATTATTTTAATTTAATACTGTGAAGCTGCTTTGATACAATCTGTATTGTGAAAAGCGCTATACAAATAAACTTGACTTGACTTGACTTAATGTAATGTAAGTGAGCAGTGTAATGTAAGTGAGCAATGTAATGTAGTGAGCAATGTAATATAAGTGAGTAATGTAAAATAAGTGAGCAGTGTAATGTAAGTGAGAAATGTAATGTAAGCGAGCAGTGTAATGTAAGTGAGCAGTGTAATGTAAGTGAGCAGTGTAATATAAGTGAGCAGTGTAATGTAAGTGAGCAATGTAATATAAGTGAGTAATGTAATATAAGTGAGCAGTGTAATGTAAGTGAGAAATGTAATATAAGTGAGTAATGTAATATAAGTGAGCAGTGTAATGTAAGTGAGAAATGTAATATAAGTGAGCAGTGTAATATAAGTGAGCAGTGTAATGTAAGTGAGCAGTGTAATGTAAGTGAGTAATGTAATATAAGTGAGCAGTGTAATGTAAGTGAGAAATGTAATGTAAGCGAGCAGTGTAATGTAAGCGAGCAGTGTAATGTAAGCGAGCAATGTAATGTAAGTGAGTAATGTAATATAATATAAATGAGTAATGTAATGTAAGTGAGCAGTATAACGGCTCCTGAATGTTTTTCCAGATCAGAAAAATCACGCTTCAACTGATGCCTTCAATCTTTTAATGTCTTCCTTTCAGGAATCAGGATATTCCATATCACAAAAATCGAATGGACACCCTGAAAAAACGTGTGCTTTCCAATCGGGACTCAGGAGACATCAGTAGACAATTTTTTGCTCAAACACTCTTTCTATTTTACCTCTTTCGATTTGTGTGCGACACCTCGTGTTTCTCTCTTATCTTTTTTCTTTTTCCTTTTCCAGTAAGCACGCAAAATCAAATCACATGACCAATACGTCTTATGTTACTCCTTTCCCAGTAGGTGTCACTATTACTAAACTATCATGTAGATCAATACAATTTTTTACATAAGTATTACACAAAATTTATAAAACAAAACAAACAAAATAACCAAAAACCTTTCAAAGGTGAAAAAATATCTGCGACAGCTACAAGCAGTGTAATATAGGTAAGCAGTGTAATATAAGTGAGTAATGTAATGTGAGTGAGTAATAAGTGAGCAGTGTAATATAAGTGAGTAATGTAATGTAAGTGAGTAATAAGTGAGCAGTGTAATATAAGTGAGTAATGTAAGTGAGTAATAAGTGAGCAGTGTAATATAAGTGAGTAATGTAAGTGAGTAATAAGTGAGCAGTGTAATATAAGTGAGTAATGTAAGTGAGTAATAAGTGAGCAGTGTAATTTAATTGAGTAATGTAATGTTAGTGAGAAATGTAATATAAGTGTGCAGTGTAATATAAGTGAGTAATGTGATATAAGTGATATACATTACTCACTTATATTACACTGCACACTTATATTACATTACTCACTTATATTACATTTCTAGTAGTGTAATAAGTGAGTAATGTGATATAAGTGAGTAATGTGATGCAAGTGGGCAGAGTAAGATAACATTTTATAACTGGCCTACATGAATGAGAAATGTTCTTTCCACTGACAGAGTGATGCAATTTCATGACATATATGTTTCTACTGATCTGTTGAATATGTACTGAATGCGTAAAACTCCAGGTGTTTTATATTTCAAGCTAACACATCTCCACTGACATTATTTCTATAAAACGGCAAAATTGGTCAACTTTTTGTTTTAAAAGAATAGTACTAATAAATAATAAAAATGCCACCAGGACCCTTTGCTTATGATGCTAATTTCAGATGGAATATCTTTAATAAGAATAAACAAATCAAGCAGTGACATTTTCCAAACTGATGTATCCAAAATGGTCAATATTTATGATAGTGTCTTTATTCATAATATTTCTTTTATTAATTATTCTCTATATATTATCATTCTTTTACATGTTTTTGAGTTCTTTAATTTCTTTATATATATATATATATATGAAGAGTTCAGATGCAAAAGCCTCTAAGTGCCATCTGAAATTTTCTTCTAGAATGATAATTTTTATCAAGCTCATATATTTAAGTTCAGTAATTTCACTTAAATGGCAATGAAAATTACCTATTAGTTGTCATTTAAGTGAAATTACTGAACTTAAATATACGAGCTTGATAAAAATGATCATTCTAGAAGAAAATTTCAGATGGCACTTAGAGGCTTTTGCATCTGAACTCTTCATATATTACTGTATGCTTTATGTTTAATTATTTCCAAATGTAAGATCTTTGGTGTCTCTTCTGTGCTGTAAGATTGAGTGGGTGTGATTTCCATCATCTATCTTTGACATTTGACCTCTGACCTAGCCGTTACACCAACTATGACATATTGGCTATGACTTCTTATTAGACCAAAGCAAGCATAAGTTTAAGAGGATGTAAGTTTCCTGCATATATATTCATTGCTTTTATTTTGCTCTTCACCTCTACTTCTGCTTCATCTCTTCTATCTATCTATCTATCTATCTATATATATATATATATATATATATATATATATATATATATATATATATATATATATATATATATTATTCGTATTCTTATTCTTATTTTAGGGTGAGAAGCTCGGTCACTCGAGAGTAGCTCAGAGTAGAGCCGCTGCTCCTCCACATCGAGAGGGGCCAGCTGAGGTGGCTCGGGCATCTGTTCCGGATGCCTCCTGGACGCCTTCCCGGGAATGTTGGTTCCCGAGGAGACCCCAGGGAAGACCTAAGAGGGACTATGTCTCCCGGCTGGCCTGGGAACGCCTCGGTGTCCCCCCGGAAGAGCTAGAGGAAGTGTCTAGGGAGAGGGAAGTCTGGGCATCTCTGCTTAAGACTGCTTCCCCCGCGACCCGGCCCCAGATAAGTGGAAGAAGATGGATGGATGGATTTTTTTTTTTTTTTTTTTTTCTTATTCAAATTTTATTTTCGACAGTCTGCCTGGATCCCATTGCACCACAAACATTTGTGAGCAGCCGCCTACATCTGTCACATTCCTGTTATTAATCTCAGTTCAAACAGATTAGAATCATCCACAAATATAAACAATTTGAAAAAGGGCCCTCAAACTCCTAAGATTGAGAGGCTACTGCTTAACATTTATGAATTTGCTAATGTTAAATATATAATATAAATATATATATATATATATATATAGTAGGAGGATTTACAGTCAAAGACCCAGAACCAGGGAAGACCCGGAGTCAGAATTATAATTAAGTCCTCTACTGCCATCTGGCAACATACCCTTTCTTTGGACATTTCTTGAAATTTGAAAATAAACATGAGCTCTGATTGGTCTTAAATTCATGGTAGAACCTGGTGGTAACCAATGATATGCTTTGATGACATCACATGACACTACACACCCTTGCACTGTCATTCTTTTCACACACTTTTGATGACTCCAGTTGCTGAAGAAGTGCTTGTGAATATGTGAAGATTTTCCTAAATTTTTCATATTTCTTCAGAATTTAAAATTACATGAAGCATCTGGGGTAAGTTCTAATCTTTTTTCAATCATTGTTACATTGTTTTGATACTACTATTACCTTTTTATTCAATAAAATAGGTATGTTGCCATATGGCAACATTGTGCGGTAATGGAACCTGTACCGTACCCAGATCAGATCCAAGAAGTGGTACCACCGCATTGTCAAGTCAAGTCAAGTCAAGTTTATTTGTATAGCGCTTTTCACAATACAGATTGTATCAAAGCAGCTTCACAGTATTAAATTAAAATAATACAACAAAGTTTGTTTCAAGAGGAATTTATTGATTGATAAAATTAAATTAAATATCCCCAAAATATCCCCAACTGAGCAAGCCAAAGGCAACAGTGGCAAGGAACCGAAAAACTCCATCAAGTGACCTAATGGTGTCCTAAAACTCCATCAGGTGACCTAATGGAGAAAAAAAAAAACCTTGGGAGAACCCAGGCTCAGTCGGGGGCCAGTTCTCCTCTGGCATTTATGAGCTAGAGGCCGGATTGTAGTTTGAACTGTAGGATTATAAGAATGCCTGGCTGAAGAGATGCGACTTTAATCTAGTTTTAAACTGGGAGAGCGAGTCTGAGCAACGAACAGTATCAGGAAGACTATTCCAGAGTTTTGGAGCCAAATGTGAAAATGCTCTCCCTCCTTTGGTGGTTCTGGATATCCTAGGTATGACCAAAAGCCTTGAATTTAGTGATCTTAAAGAGCGCGATGGATTATAGGGTGATAGAAGATCCGTTAAATAGACTGGAGCTAAGCCGTTTAGGGCTTTGTAAGTCATTAGCAATATCTTATAATTAATACGGAGCTTTATAGGTAACCAATGCAGTGATGATAAAATCGGTGTTATATGATCATATTTTCTTGCATTGTGTTCCACTTCTTTGATCTTACAGTGATGCAGGCATGGTTGCTTTACCGCAGGGACTCTGATGCCATGGGAATTTCACAGAAGACACAATTGAGCTTACTGGACTTCAAGGTCAATGTGGCACTCTGCCTTACACAGGTCAACAAGGGCACCACCAAACGAAAAGGTAGACCCTAACAGAGTTTAGAGGTCCGTATAGAAGAGAAGCGGCACAAAGGACCCACTGCCCCCCTTCCACCAAGCAGCATCCGTCTTGACCGCTTTGATCACTGGCCAGAGATGGGTGCACCAAAAGGAAGGTGCAAGAGTCCTGGCTGCAAGGGCATCGTCAGAGTGGTTTGCTTTAAGGCGTTTCACATTGAGTAGTTTCACTTGAACAGTTCTTATGAGTTTGCGTCAGATGTTTTGTAAATGTTGTTGAAATAATCGTTTCACATTGTTGAACAGTTCTTATGAGTTTGTGTCAGATGTTTTGTAAATGTTGTTGAAATAATCGTTTCACATTGTTGAACAGTTCTTATGAGTTTGCGTCAGATGTTTTGTAAATGTTGTTGAAATAATCGTTTCACATTGTTGAACAGTTCTTATGAGTTTGCGTCAGATGTTTTGTAAATGTTGTTGAAATAATACTTTGAAAATTAGTTTCATATTTTGTACACAAAGCTCTTGAAAACATTTTAAATAATAAAAACAATTTCATTTCTAAAAGAAAGGTCTGTAATCATCTATGAATTTCATGTCATTTTGGGAGAAAACACATCAGGGCTGTTCCATTGTCGCACAATGTTGCCATATGGCAACACACCCAAAAGTACCCCCCGAAAAATAAAATAAAAAATATATAAATATGTTAATTTGAGTCTATTTTATATATAAAAAAAAACACTGTAACATTTTTTTCCATGATTGCATAATAATGCGTGCAGTAGAGGGTTAAGTGAAGAAAAGTTTTACTGAAGATAGTTTGCAGTTTCATCAGCAGAAGTCAGCTTCAAGACTCACACAGGAGTTCGTAGGCCACCCCGCTTACAGTTACAAAAATTACAGCAGTTATACCCTACACCAAGGTCTAAGCTGAGTCTTTGCTTCAGGTTGAATGATTTTGATTGGCTAAGAAATATAAACATAGTAATTTTCCACACATATACAGATATACATATATACACTCTGACCCTGAAGTTAGGCACGTTGTGACCTTCCAGGTTGCAGATTTGTGTTGCTGGGCGCCAGACTGTCCAGAACAACAACTCAAGTCAATCTCCAATAATGCCAGTGGTATTAGCCAGAAATGACCCTTAAACTATAGACTTAAATGACCATAGTCAATGACAGATGCATGTATTGACACGTTAAAGAATAATTCCATAATTCATTTCTGGAAGCCGTGCGAACTGTTCCTGCATGCAGATATCAAACACAGACATTAAAGAACACATGAAAAGAATATTTCAGTAATCACACTGGTAACTTCTATAACACAGTAAAATCTCATAAGCTTAGAAAAGTAATTTAACTCATGTGATATTTAGAAAGAAAAATATTGATTAATACCTTGATTATAATCACTCATTAGATATTGAAGCATGCAGTGGATTCCAGAATCCATCGCTTTCAAAATATATATATATATATATATATATATAAATAATCTATGTTCTAACCTAAAAAGTTAAATAAGTTTGTTAAAATACTCTTCTATTAATGAAAAACTAACCTGAGCTAAAACAGATTGTATTACTGTTCCACCAAAATCAACAAGAATGTTAAACAGCAGTATTTATTCAACTATTGAAACAAAAATAGTGCAGAAAAACTGAAGCTCTTTTTGAAGACAACATGTGTGGCTCTTAAAAGAGCCTTTGTGTTGTGTGTGGAGCGGAGCTCTACTTTGAGCTGGTGTATTTGGTCACAGCCTTTGTGCCCTCAGACACGGCGTGTTTGGCCAGCTCTCCGGGCAGCAGCAGACGCACGGCAGTCTGGATCTCTCTCGATGTGATGGTGGAGCGCTTGTTGTAGTGAGCGAGACGAGACGCTTCACCGGCGATGCGCTCGAAGATGTCGTTGACGAAAGAGTTCATGATTCCCATCGCCTTGGAGGAGATCCCGGTGTCGGGATGAACCTGCTTCAGCACTTTGTACACGTAGATCGCATAGCTCTCCTTCCTGGACTTTCTGCGCTTCTTTCCGCCCTTGCCGGCGGTTTTAGTGACGGCCTTCTTCGAGCCTTTCTTGGGTGCAGATTTCGCTGGTTCAGGCATGATGCTTCAGTCACAAATAATCAAAGCACAATAAAGCTTTGTTGCTCCAGGCGGGCTTTTATCCACCGATCTATGCTAATTTCCAAAGTACGTCCTTCTCTGATTGCTAGTTTTCCTGAACCAACCCACATAATGTTTTCATTGGCTACATTAAAAGTTCCCTCACTTGCAGGACATCCAATCACAGGCTTTAAATGTTGATCCCGCCCATCGCCTCATGTCCTACTACCATCCCCCATTCTATCATGTTTCTTTGTTTCATTTTCCCGCATTTTTCGGAACGCAATGCAGTAAAATTTTGAAAGTACAATATTGATGATTTCAGTTGTTTAATCAAATTGAAAAACATCAATACATAATTAAAATACATTAAAACATATTTCATACTACAAAAACACAGATCATCACATTACTACGATTATCTCATACATTATTCTTAGGAATCGGATGAGATGTTAAACTGAGGTCCTGGCTCTCTGTGGTCATTAAAAACCCATGGCACTTCTCGTAAAAAGTAGGGGTGTAACCCTGGAGTCCTGAAGGCCAAATTCCATCAATTGGCCTTTGCCAATCATGGCCTCCTAACAATCCCCTTCCTTTGAATTGGAGTTTTAAAGCACCACCACTTTTAAAAGCCCAGGGGAATGTCTCCTTTAATAAAGTTTAAAAATAATGACATACATATTATCTTTATATTAGAAATTATATATATATATATATATATATATATATTTTTTTTTTTTTTTTTTGTTTTTTTTTTTTTTTTTTTGTTGACACCACCTATTTTGTCATGTCCCTCATGGCCTTCTATAAAAGTGTACTTGGGATATGAATAATAAAATTAGAAAAAAAGTCCATACATTTTGCCATTCCCATGAATATCTATCTGTGCTTTTTTGCTGGTAATGTTTTTTGTTGTTTTTTTCTAAGTTCATGATTATTCACTAAAATCACATTATTTAGTTCCGTCCCTCATTAATCCCTCAACCCCGTTACACAAATCATTCTCCCCATAAAAGTAATGAACAGATCCTTATGTGACATCAATAACAGGAAGTAACATCATAGAAGTCTTCTGAACAACACTGTGTGTAGACACAGAAGTTACCACCTTCTTTTATAACTATAACTTATTTAGAATTGTGATATTGTGGTTGTCAAGCTCAACCCTGTTACATAAAATAAAGATAGAATTCTATTACTTGTGAAAATGATCTTTGTTATTTCAACAATATACATGATTTCTTAATACCACGCATGCCATGTGCTCTCCTGTTATTCACTACATGTAGAGCAGTGGCCATTTTCGAGCAAAAAATCACAACCCCGTCATGCTCAAAACCCTGTTACTTTTTTGCCACGAAGCGCACACACATGCAAAAAAAAATTAAAAACACAAATACATGCTCGTACACACACACACACACACACACACACACACACACACACACATCAATAAAGCACAAAAGTAATATGTTTTATTTTGATGACCTATTTAGTCAATAATGTTCTAATGTATACTAAGTTATTGTTGTTTTTCCTGCAGTCGGGTTAATAAAACTGAGTTACAATTGCAATTTATATCTGTTGTTTTTCTTGGTTCCATAATGAAATACAGTGCTTATAGAAAATCTTACAGTGAATTTGAGTAAAAAACTATGTATATGTTAAGCTGTATTTGTCTCTTCAACCCCGTTACCATCTTCAACCCTGTTACCCTAGTCTCAATCCTGTCACACCTACATTTTTATTAATTATTTTTTTAAAGTTTATGAATAAGTAATTTAATGTTTGTTGAAACAAAAATGATGAAGTTGCTGTCACAAAAAGTGCCCATTTCAGGCTTTCGTATAGCATAAGGGTAATATTATATGTACATTTTACATTTACAATTACTGAATTAGTATGAGAGACATCTGATTAATAGAAAAATGTTGATTTCATTACAAATATATTTTATAATCATATTCAGAGAGCTCCCATAGTGTCCATAATGGGGTTGAAGACTAATAGTGCCCATATCTTAAAATAATTAGTATTTGATGCCTGAGGTGGGAACATATGTTTTTCTGGAAGTTAAATATGTAATTAATGTTGTGGGGTGTTCAGAAAGTAATACATAAGTAAAAAATCTAAAAATGTGCAAGTCCAAATCGTACCGGTTTCGTGGAATGACTCAAATATTGTTAGAAGGCACTTCAAAATTATGCATAAATCCCCTTCCATTGAATTGGCTCTATCACTCTCCTCTTCACCTATAGCTGGTGTGTGTCCCGAGCGCACTGACGCCGTTGTACTGTTAGGGGAGGCTACACAATGACGGTGTTTGAGGAGAGATCCATGATATGAATTGAAGCGCTTTGGGTGTGCAGTAGTACATTTGAAAGCGCTATATACGTGCCTCATTCATTTAATAATTCAATTTAGAATGTTATAACGCGTATTAATGAATCACACCATTAAAAACTCAGTCTCGGTAAGATGCAACTTAATTTCATTTTAAGCACATGGAAACTTGTTCTTTGTGTGTAAATGTGGGTGGCTCTTAAAAGAGCCGTTGGTGTTTTTCTTCGTGGATCTCTTAACCCCCGAACCCGTACAGAGTGCGTCCCTGTCGCTTCAGCGCGTACACAACATCCATGGCGGTGACGGTCTTTCTCTTGGCGTGCTCAGTGTAAGTCACAGCATCACGAATGACGTTCTCCAGAAACACCTTCAACACACCGCGAGTCTCTTCATAGATCAGGCCAGAAATACGCTTGACGCCGCCACGTCGAGCAAGACGACGAATAGCGGGTTTAGTTATTCCCTGGATATTATCGCGAAGAACCTTTCGGTGACGCTTAGCGCCTCCTTTCCCGAGTCCTTTACCGCCTTTTCCTCTTCCAGACATTTCAACAGATAATCTTCAATTGACAGCAACAGAAAACAGAAAAAGGCTGTGTGGAGAAGAGTGGTTTATAGTCGGCTAGCGGACCTAGTTGAAACCAGATGAATGGGCGGTTCTACTAAACGTCATCCGACACGCTACTCTCCGAGTGGAGGGTCGGAGGGTCGGAGGGTCGGAGGGTCGGGCGGTTGAGAACATAGAGAACGCTGTGTTTGGACTGTGATTGGAGCATTGATGGAGGGAAGTGACGTTGGTACTAGAATTGACCCGGAGATGGAGGAAAATTCTAGCAATGCTTTATAAAAATTTTGAAAGTTCTGTGATATTATATCCACACACTACAAAAAGATTTCCTGTACTGAGATAAGTTTGCCAGGGCTGCCCTATTTTACCGTTTTTATTCCTGCTGGTGGTTGAATTATTGTCATTACATATTAGACATAGTCCTATTATTAAAGGATTGTCTATTTTTGGCAAGGAAATTAGAGTAACTCCATTAGCGGATGATACAGCTCTCTTTTTGAGAGACAAACATCAGATTGATAATGCTATAACTCTAATTGACCAATTTTCAGCTGCTTCGGGTTTAACGCTTAACAAATCTAAATGTGAAATCTTATGTCTGTATCAGACTGAAGAGGAAAAAATGTTTAATATACCTGTTAAGAATTGTGTAAAATATTTAGGTATTCATATCTGCAAAGATCACAAGGAACGTCAACAACTTAAGTTTTCACCTAAATTGAAGAAAACTAAAACAATACTGAATTTATGGCTTCAAAGAGACATTTCTATTTTAGGAAGGATTCTTTTGACTAAAGCAGAAGGTATTTCAAGATTTGTCTATCCTGCCCCCTCTCTTAATGCACTGTAAAAAATTCAAAAGTCAAAATTTTCTAGTGACTGGTCACATCTAAATTTTTTAATTGGCCCAAGTGCAATTCTTGTTGCAATAGTCTGTTAACATTGGCTCAATGAGAAATAATACGTCAGACTAATTGAAAAATTTAGATGTGATCTAGAAATTTTTGACTTGGGGATGTAATTTTTTTTTTACAGTGTGTCCATGATTCAATATGTAAAGATATAAATACCATATTTACGAATTTTGTGTGGAAAAACAGACACCATCATGTAAAAAAAGCAGTGTTCTCTGGTTCTAAGGATGAAGGTGGATTTGAACTTTTGTACTTTTGGGACTTGAATTAAGGTGAAATGGTTGAAGGAATGTTTGAGAGCACCAGAGTCCTTATGGTACTTTATCCCCAACAACATTTGTAATAGTGTAGGAGGCCTACAATTTTTATTGAAATGTAACTTCAATATTACAAGATTGCCGCTAAAACTATCCCAATTTTATCAACAAGCTCTTTTGGCCTGGAAGCTGTCATTCTCAAAACTTTTCTCCACACAAGTCCATCTTATGGAATAATGAATGCATCACTAAAGGGAACAAGTCACTCTATTTGCAGAAATGGATCGATAGAGATATTATCTTTTAAAATTACTTTTTGATTGTAATAACCAATTACTTAACTATGAATCCTTTCTCAGAGAGAAGGCATTCCCGATAACGTTCAAATAATATAACTACATTTTTAAAACTATACCTAGTGGCTTATTAGAACTAATGAAAAGTTATAAAAAAAACAAAATTAAGTTCCTGGCTTTAATTTTACTCTTTATATAAACGGTATGGATATTATGAGCAGCAATTGGACTGATAAGCATATCAGAAAATGCTTTCTAAATGTAAAGAAAATAAATTTTTCTGGAATTCTCACTTTACTGAGATTGATTGGCATGGGGTGTGGCTTGTTCCCTTTAGATTTTGTATCACGAACAAAGTTAGGGAATTACATTTGAAAATATTGCATAATATATATCCCACAAACTTGTTTATCTCAAAATTCACGCCTGTTGATAATTATTGTAGCTTTTGTAAGACAGAACAAGAATCGTTAACTCATCTCTTTTATGGTTGTTCATTTTGTATTAAATTCTGGAAAAGTGTTGAAAATTATATGGCATCTAAAACAACACATACAATCACACTTGAAGGGAAACAGATTATTACCTATTTTGACTGTAAAGATAGAAATGTATGTAATATTGTAAATCTCTTTATTTTACTTGGTAAGTTCCATTTTCATAAAGAATTTTTTTTTCAAATCAAGACCATGTTTTAAATTATTCCAAATTTAAACTGACATATATTCTGAGTCTCTTAAATTAGTAAAAAAAAAAAAAAAAAAAATAGAAAGCTATGTTAATAACTGATATATAATAAATACTTTTTTTAAAAATAAAAAATCCTGTTATCCCTAAGTTTTAAGTCTGTTTTATTATTATTATTATTATTATTATTGTTTTTATTTATTTCATACTTGTTATTAATTTTATGTTATGTGTAATTATTTGATGTATAATCTTTGTTTATGGACCGTGATGACTGAATGTTTGTAAATTGAATTCTAAATATTCAATGTAAAAAATATTTAAAAAAGAGGAACATTCTAGCGGTAGGAATACAGGAGTAAATTATTGGAGGAAAATTGCCAATCGTAAGAGAAAGAAAACTTGTAGAAACGAATTCGTGAAAAAGCCAGGATGCAGGTGTGGTGAAGCGACGAGTCCCACCTTAGGATTGTGAAAAGGGCAGGATGCCAGCATGGACTAGCAAAGAGGATTTTAAGGTATTGATGAAGTTTGCTGATAGTAATTTGATTAATCCACTAAAACTTACCAAGGCATTAAAAAAAAGTAGTAGGTGATATACAGTAGAGAGTGCCAAGACTCTGAGAAATGGAAATCTTCTAATTTTCTGTAAAACTGAAAAACAGCAGAAAGTGGCACAGCGAATAAAATGCTTGGACAATTGGTGAGTTTTACAATGCCGAGTGACAGAGCTGGTAGGTTGGTAGCTTAATAAAGCTTGGAAGAGCCAGGACATTTTTAATGTAAATCCGATTGTATTCGTCTGAAAGAAAAATGTCATATACATCTATGATGGCTTGAGGGTGAGCAAACCATGGGCTAATTTTCATTTCTGTGTGAACTATCCCTTTAAGGGTAGTAATCTTTGGAATTCTAATTGAAGTATCCACATACTGTAAAGAGCAACGTGTCGGGGGCTAAGGTGATTGAAGCGAAAAGACTGAAATGTGTAAAGTAGATATTCTTTCTGTAATGCTTCAGTTTGCTGAGGAAAGAATGCCAGAGAGAGTGTACATTGGATATGTCAGTTATGTGGTAAGAGCATATGTACCACCTCCAATCAGATGTTTTAAATGTTAAAAATATGGGCATGTGTTGAAGATTTTATTATTTAGAAAATAAGTAATTTAACTACCGTACACGTTGTACACTATTATTTCCTTTCTGTCTGTGTATGACTTTGGGTGACTTGGGTGAACCTGAGAGCTATGTGGTTACAGCAGAGAATTCTATTTCAGTAAAGTCACATGGTACAAACTATTTCTCAAAATAATCTATAGAATGTATTACCATCTTTGGGACAAGGAGAAGGTATATACGTTTGCTGGACAATCTTTCTGGAGGGTCTTTCTGCAGGAAGGGTCTTTCTGCAGGGTCTTTCTGCAGAGGGGCACTCGGCTTTGTTTTGTTAATAAAGTCTAATATTTCTGGTATCAAAGATCTCCGAAGTCATTCCCTGAAAAGAATTAAACCACAACACATGTTGCTACAGTCGGTAAGGGAAAACAGCAATGTGCTAGATGTAGTGGTATCCATGATGACTATGGTAAGCGTGAGCAAGGGACACAGCTAAAATGCTGTAACTGTGGAGGTGAACACAGTGCTGGATTTGGGGGATGTGTTGTGCATAGGGACGCTGTAAAAATCCAGAACGTCAAGATGAAAGAGAGGATAGGCTATCATAGGCAGTTAAATAGGTGAAACAGTAGTGTTGGGGGTAACTCATTACAAGTAACTTGAGTTAAGTAATCAGATTACTTTTTCAAGTAACTAGTAAAGTAACGCATTACTTAAAATTTACAACAAATTATCTGAATTACTTTTTCAAATAAGTAATGCAAGTTAGTTTGTTTTCCCATTTATTGACTGACAGCTCTCCTGTCCTCATGTTGAGACAAATCGAAGTGCAGAGGCGTTGTGTGTAAACATGATAGTTGTTTTAGTTCTAGACTAAATGTGAGCATGCTCATCTCACTTGCAAAAAAAGAAAAAAAAAGAAAATTCAATATTCCTCAAAATGAATAAAATAAGTGAAATGCAGAATCAGAATACTATGCAAACCTCCAATAACTAAATATGTTAAATAAAACATACATTGTTATGCATTTGATCTCACTTTATTGACCAATGTACTTTCTTCTGACCTTTGATGATTCAGTTAAACCACAAGCAAAAATGACTGTAGATTTTAGTTTTTATTGGTAAAATAAGTGTTAACCTTTTTTCTCCTTCATCCTATTCTTCTGTTATCCAGAATAGCAGCAGCTGAATGGTTTATTACAGCTGCATGCGCCCTCTACTACACTAATGAATATGCATTTCCTTCAGCCTGAGGCTTATTATTTCACTTTTGGTGTGAAGGGGTCTTTACATTTACCCAAAAATATATATTTTTTTTGTTCTAAATAAAAAAAAACAAGCCAAGCCCAGGTGAAATAAGTAAAGAAAAATAAATGTAACATTACTTTTATATAAATAAAATAAAAAGTAACTAACGCAATTAGTTACTTTTTAAGGGAGTAATGCAATATTGTAATGCATTACTTTACAAAGAAACTTCCCCCAACACTGCGAAACAGACAGAAGATAATCAAGGAAAGGATCCAACAGTCTCAATGAAGTAAATCCCCATCACAACATAGATTAGATGAAGACTTTTTAACAGTTGAGTTCATGGCATTTTTAGCTGAGGTAATAAACTGCGCTGTACAAACGACAGCAGAACTGAGAGGATCAAAATAATTAATATCTAAATAAATCATAATTAAGGCAGCTGGAAACACATCTACAGTTTGAGGGGATCAGTCTGGAACAACTAAATGAAAAACTGAAGGGTCAAGTAGTAGATTCACAGGCAACATTTGGAGGCTCTTAATGGTATTATTAGTACTACAGTGTAATGCAGATTAACAAACAATCTCTGTAACTTTCATTTCCTATTATCAAACTGTAAAGCTACTTTGAAATAATCAATATTGTTAAAATCGCTATAAATGAAGGTGACTTGACTTGACAAGAAATATATAATGATAAATAATTTAAAGTATTGTAGTTGGGAAAATTATTGGAAAAATGAAAGGAAGATATTGTTTCCATTGTGGACAATTATGTAGCAAAGCAATTCAAGCTAGAAATAAGGCTTTTAAAAAGGTTAGGAAGACATATATTTGATGACTTCATTCTATGTAAAAAAAGCACAAGCCAATGTGAGACGGGTAATTCGAGCTGCTAAAAAGAACTACTGGAGAAGTTATTGTGATTCTATAGGAGAGAAAATAGATGTCAGTGAAGTACGGGGTATGATCAGAAAGACGGGTGGTTTCGAAATAAATTCTGGTCTACCTGTTCTGAGTAACGGGGAAAGAATAGCTGTGACTAATGTTGAAAAAGCAGAAATGTTAGCAGAGGTGTTTGTTAAAGTATTAATGATAACATATCAGAAGAAATGAAAATAAATAGAGAACAAAGTAGAAAGGAACGTCCAAATATTATGATGGAGAAAAGACCTTATAATGATCATTTTGATGTGTAATTTTCATTACTTGAATTAAAAAGAGCTATTGGGGGAGTTATGCAAACACTTTTTAATAAAGTGTGGAGCACAGGGAGACTTCCTTTTTCGTGGAAACTGTTTTTTTATCCCTGTATCAAAGCCAGCCAAGAACAAGTATGATGCTACAAATGATATACCTATATACCAAATTTGCGTAAGATAATGGAACGTATGATTGTGTGTAGATTCAATTACATTTTAGAAAGGGATTATTTCACCTCACCAGAGTGGCATTTGTAAAGGACGCAGGTCATTAGATGCTGCCATATGTTTAGAGACATACATAAAGGCTCAAGTCAATAAAGAGGTGATAGTAGGCATATTTTTCGATATTGAAAAAGCTTTTGACATGTTTTGGAAGGAGTGGCTGTTAATAAAGTTGGAACAATTAGGGATTGAAGGCAGAATGTTAACTGGGTTAAATTAGAAGAAATTTTTTTTATTAATAGAACAGTTCAGGTAAGAGTTGGATCATCATATTCCAGAATATATCAAATAGATAATGGTACTACAACGAAGTGTGCAGTCCAATATTATTTAATATCATGATAAATTATGTTTTTCAAAATAGATAGAGGAAGATCTCTCTATGCTGATGATGGAGTGATATGGAAGAGGGGTCGTAATGTATCACATGTGACCAGTTTTACAAACAGCGATTATGAAGTGGGAAAATGGGCCAAGTTTTCAACTGTCAGTTGCTAAAACTCAACTAGTCTGTTTTGCCAAGAGAAATTGTATCCCTGAAATAAAAGTAAATCTATACGGTAAGGTATTTGAACAAGTTAAAGTTAAAAGATATTTAGGGATATGGATGGATTCCAGGTTAACTTTCAAGACACAAATACAGATATTGTTAGAAAAATGTAAAAAAAAAAAAATATATATATATAAATATATATATATACACATATATATATACATATATATATACACACATACATACATACATATATATATTTGCAGGAATGGAATGAGGAGCTAGTCGAAAATATTTACAACAAATGTATTGTCCATTGATCAGGTCAGTAATTGATTACGGATGTGTTATTTATGGATCTGCATCAAAATCCTTGTTTAATTAAGTTAAAATTACGGCCTGCAGCCATATCACCCTGTAGCCCAAGACCGGTTGCCCACTGAAGCTAAGCAGGGCTGAGCCTGGTCAGTACCTGGATGGGAGACCTCCTGAGAAAACCAGGTTGCTGCTGGAAGAGGTGTTAGTGAGGCCAGCAGGGGGTGCTCACCCTGTGGTCTGTGTGGGTCCTAATGCCCCAGTATAGTGACGGGGACACTATACTGCCAAAAGAGCACCGTCCTTCGGATGAGACGTAAAACCGAGGTCCTGACTCTCTGTGGTCATTAAAAATCCCAGGATGTCCTTCGAAAAAGAGTAGGGGTGTAACCCCGGCATCCTTGGCCTCTGTCCATCATGGCCTCCTAATCATCCTCATATACTGATTGGCTTCATCGCTCTGTCTCCTCTCCACCAGTAAGCTGGTGTGTGGTGGGCGTTCTGGCGCAATATGGCTGCTGTCGCATCATCCAAGTGGATGCTGCACATTGGTGGTGGTTGAGGAGATTCCCCCCTTCCATGTAAAGCGCTTTGAGGTCTCAGAAAAAGCGCTATATAAATGTAACGAATTATTATTATTATTATAAAACAGTTCAGGCACAATCATTAAGAATATGTTGTGGGGCTTTTAGATCAGTTTTGATTGGACAACAACTAAAGATGCTATCTGGGCATTACCGAAATTTCAGTACGTCTCTCTATTGTAATACCAAATATTCCTCCTTGGTTGCGTCCTACGCCTCTAGTAGATTTGTATCTACAATATAAGAATAAGAATGAAAAATCTATACTAAGAAGGTTGTCTGGCAGTATTTAGGTGAAGCATATTGTTCAAGACTATATATTTAAAGATGGGGCAAAGTCAGCATTCAGACAAGGACAACCAATTATGCATCCATTTTTACATCAGAGTTGATAGCAATTTTGTTGGCTATTCAATGGGTGGAGGACGTTAAGCCAACAAGGGCATTTATTTGTTCAAACTCTGTCCGCTTTTAAATAAATGTATTACATGGGGAGTCAACAACAATACCAGAATTAATATATGAGATACTTATAAAATTTTTTTAAAAAAAGATATAAAAAAATAGACACTCAGGAGAATCAAGAATACAGAGAGAAATACTTAGTTCTCTAAATAACAGGATTGGAAAGTAGAATTTAAATTACATATGGCATAATTATTACTTTTAATTATTTAATTTTTTAATAGTGCATTTTATTTAAACCCCATTTATTTCCAGTATGAAATATTTAAAAATATATATTTTTAAAAAAGTGTACTTTAACACTTCAAGCAAGTGTAACCCATTAGTAGGATTTATCACACAGAAAAAGAAAAGGAAGACAAATATATATTTGGGTCTGAGCTCACCAAATACATATAATAATGTACATCTCAAATAGAGTCGCCAGATGACAGAATTTCTCCACAGTGGAATCCAGCGCGGTTCTCCCTCAATGCGCGAACCCAACACGATCACCAAGCGTTGAAACAATCCAAACTAATGCAATAAAACAGTTGAGACATACATTTAGAAAAATATTGACGATGATGTTTTAAATTAACGATGGCAACACATGTGGCTCACATCTCTCTTCAGTGAGCTGGCGCGCATGTGACGTCAACACCCATCGACGAAATTCTTTATTATTTTCGTCCCTCAGCGAAAACTAAATAAGAAATATTTTAAAAAAAAATATGTCTGAACATTTCCTGCATTAGGCGAGGAAAAATATAAAATACAAATGAAAATACATATATTTCGTATTTATTACAATATTCCGCATACGATTATGGAACCACCCTGGTTTTGAATAAAACTACTTCATGCAGTCGTGACCTTAACGCAGAAGATTCTTCAGTCATCGCAAAACAGATTCAAACTTAATATGATAGTCATGATATTTTATTTCAGCAACAGTATCAAAAGCATTCACACGCTAAACGCAAAAAAGAGAAAAGTTCAATTACGAAAACCGCCTTTTAAATATTTTAAGTGGCTCTTAAAAGAGCCGTTGGTGTTTGTAGGACTGTTGTGTATTTAAGCGCGCTCTCCGCGGATGCGGCGGGCCAGCTGGATGTCTTTGGGCATGATGGTGACTCTCTTGGCGTGGATGGCGCACAAGTTGGTATCCTCAAACAGACCCACTAAATAAGCCTCGCTCGCCTCCTGCAGGGCCATGACAGCCGAGCTCTGGAAGCGCAGATCCGTCTTGAAATCTTGAGCGATTTCTCTCACCAGACGCTGGAAGGGCAGTTTGCGAATCAGCAGTTCAGTGGATTTCTGATAACGGCGGATCTCTCTCAGCGCCACGGTACCGGGCCTGTAACGATGAGGCTTCTTAACGCCACCGGTAGCGGGTGCGCTCTTACGGGCGGCTTTAGTGGCCAGTTGCTTCCTCGGTGCTTTTCCTCCGGTGGACTTACGAGCGGTCTGCTTAGTTCTCGCCATTGCTTCCTGGAAGATCAGTTATTACTGTGAAGAAGACGAATGAATGAATAGTTCTCTGTAACACAGCGCGTATTTATGCCCGTGGCTGCCATGCGCTCATTGGATGGCTTTGCTTCAGAGGCATTTGATTGGTTATTGTCTGGCGTCTGTAAATGACAGTTGGCCAATGGCTGTACGCCTCCTGTTTTCAAAGACGAGACAAGAGTTTGTGGTTCCCGCCCGAACATCCTTTGTTTCTCTTTGTACATGAAAAAAGAATAGGCGAAATCAGGTATAAATTTGTACAGCAAAACCCGTGATTAAAATACTATTGAAAGTGTAGAGTTGGACTTGTGGCACTAATAGTAAAAACTGAGATAAATACATTTCCTTAACCACGTTGTGTTTCATTTTTTTGTAATTATATCAATATATCGGTTTAAATGTTTAGCCATGCCAATAAAACTATATGCACTTTCATAATACATTCATTAAATCCTTAAGGATAGTGTAGTGAGACCGGATAATAATAACAAATTAAAATTATCTTGGGACATACATTTATAGTCAGATTTTAAAGAATTTAAAAAAATACCATCATTGAAAACAACCTGTTTATGAATGGAATCTCAGACACTCAAGCTTTGGTTTCCTTAAGAAATGTATCTCTCTATCTCTATACATATATACAACGCATTGTATGGTTGTTGTATAATTTCAAGCATTGTATAGCATAAGAACAAAGACTCAATTTATTGGCATTCTTCTGCCGTTTTATCAAACAAACTTTAATAGAAAGTCAAATAAAAATCAGACAAATGCAAACACTCTTTCTTGGAGAAATTGGGTGGCTCTTAAAAGAGCCTTTGGTTTGAAGAGAAGCTTCCGTCAGTCTACTTGGCCTTCGCGGGCTTCTCGGTCTTCTTGGGCAGCAGCACGGCCTGAATATTGGGCAACACACCACCCTGAGCGATAGTCACGCCACCCAGAAGCTTGTTCAGCTCCTCGTCATTGCGCACCGCCAGCTGCAAGTGTCGAGGGATGATGCGGGTCTTCTTGTTGTCCCGAGCGGCGTTTCCAGCCAACTCAAGAATCTCAGCAGTCAGGTACTCGAGCACAGCGGCCAAATACACCGGAGCTCCGGCACCGACGCGCTGGGCATAGTTGCCTTTGCGGAGAAGCCTGTGAACACGGCCAACGGGGAACTGAAGTCCCGCCCTAGAAGAGCGACTCTTGGCCTTAGCGCGTGCCTTTCCACCGGTTTTGCCACGTCCACTCATTTTCAAGAAGAGTTACTACAACACACTGTTCTGACGAAGTTAACAGAATGAATAAAATCAGTGAATTCACATACTGTTTTTAAACGAGAGTGCCTGTCGCCTATTGGTTTAGACTTTGATAAGTTTCAAACCAATCACTGAACTTCCCTCCAAAACCCAACCCCCTTTTTGGAACGATCACATGTATTGACTAGACACTGACAAAAGAGACTCATGTTTGATAGAAAATTCACAAAAATGGGTATTATACACTCTTCCTACCAACAGTGCTTCACCTTTCACACACTATATTCTGTGCACATTGACTAGATCTGATACTGTAAAGAATTATTATCCTATTTTAATATTGGAATTGAATCACTGCCATTGTTGTTGTTTGTATTGTCACATTTCTCCAGCATATTCTGTACTGTTAATCAACATCCTATTTGGACTATGATCACTGTTTGAACCATCATAAGCTTCTTGGCCTTTTTAATCAATTTCTTATGAATAAAATTGGTTTACATGAGTTTTACCTAAACTTAGTGACTTGTTTAATTGCATGAGTCTAAGTGGGTGAAAGTCACATCTTGATTTGATTCCAGAATTAACTAATCATTCAAATACATGAGTTTTGCTCTTTACTCGGAGTCAGTGGTTGGCTCTTAAAAGAGCCGTTGAGAAACAAACAGTAACGTTAGATTTATTTCTTCTTGGGAGCTGCCTTTTTAGGTTTGGCTGCTTTAGGTTTTGCTGCTTTAGGCTTCGCCGTTTTGGGTTTGGCTGCCTTTGCCTTTTTGGGGCTCTTGGCTGCTTTCTTAGGAGTCGCTGGTTTCTTGGCCTTCTTGGGGCTCTTCGTTGCCTTTTTAGCAGCGGGTTTCTTCACCTTCTTCGGCGATTTCTTTGCGGCGGGCTTCTTTGCTGCTGCAGTTTTGGGCTTCTTAGCGGCAGCGGGTTTCTTGGCTGCGGGCTTCTTGGCTTTAGGAGCCGCTTTCTTGGCTGGCTTCTTCTTGGTCTCGGCTTGCTGCTTGTTGAGTTTGAAGGAGCCCGAGGCGCCGGTTCCTTTGACCTGAACGAGGGTGCCTTTAGTCACCAGGCTCTTGATGGCGATCTTGACGCGGGAGTTGTTCTTCTCCACATCGTATCCACCGGCAGCGAGCGCTTTCTTCAGGGCGGCGAGGGACACACCGCTCCTCTCCTTGGATGCGGACACAGCCTTGACGATGAGCTCGCCGACGCCTTGACCTGCTTTCTTGGCTTTCACAGCGGACTTCTTCTTGGGTGCTTTGGCCGGGGCGGCAGCAGCGGGGGCTGGGGCGGTTTCTGCCATTTCTTTCTCTATCTCTGATCGGAACTGTAATATTACAAACTCTGTCTGGTTTCAGCAATGAATGAACAACGCTCGAGCGGCGCTGCGGTCTTAAACAACACATGAGAACCTCGTAGACTCAACCTGCCCCGCTCTCTGTCTGCTGCTCGCCGACGCTTGTGTTTTCTTCTCTTACATTTGGAGCAAAACTGGCGCTGTTAAATAGTTTGATTCAGTCAAAACTAAGTGAACACCAAGCAGAGGTTCTGGGCATTCATTAGAGACTAAAAAACGCGAAGAGGAAACGTTAGTTTTGCCTTCGTCAGACCAAATTAAAGACGAGCATCAGCCGCGGGGGAAAGCTTTTATGTATAACCACTATACATGCTAATTCACAACATGGTTATGTATGTACAATGGGCCATTATGTTTGATATATTTATTTAGACAGATCGCTTTTCTTTTCTAAATGATGGTGTGGACTGAAATGATGAGGATAATGGATAAGTGTTGAGTTTACTGGTCGCCAGAAGTGTCTCGTCTGGTTTGTTACGGTTTCAGCCAAGTCACTGCAACTGGGTCTCCACTCGGATTTGCTCAGACTATAACAGAACACATTTAATGATGTTAAAACAATTTAAACATTTTGTTTTGCTGCAGGTCTCAGTTTTGTGGAAGTTTATTCAACCTTTTATTTACCATATATATACACCATATATATATGAGGTTTGGAACAACATTAGGGCAAGTAAATGATGACAGAAATCTTGGGTGAAACCCTATGAAGCGACTTTGACACACATATAAGCCTTTAAATGATAAACCTGCTGTACACAATCTACTATATGCCTTATGTCATCTGATTTATCATTTAAACAAACTTTCAAGTCAAATTTGTGAATTTATATTATTCAAACATTTTGAAAGAAAAGAAAAGAAAAGAAAAGAAATCTGAATGACAGATCTCTCTCTCTCTCTCTCTCTCTCTCTCTCTCTCTCTCTCTCTCTCTCTCTCTCTCTCTCTCTCTCTCTCTCTCTCTCTCTCTCTCTCTCTCTCTCTCTCTCTCTCTCTCTCTCTCTCTCTCTCTAAAGAGCCACTCACTAACTATGAACAGAGAGCAAAACTCTATGATGTACTTATTTGACCTGAAGTCTTGATTGTTGCTGATGTAATTTGAAGTGTTTAAATTGTTGTTTCCCCCCTTCAGGTCAGCAATGTTTTGCACATAATGACTGTGAGTCAAAATCCACAACATTAGCCTAAACGGATATTTAGGAATCTATTTTTTCTCATCATCTGTTTTGTACACATTTGATTTTTTATTTTACCAGGAATATTTCAATGGTTTCTGTCATATCTTCTGTCTTAATAGTCTTATTTTTCAAGTCTGGTTTAATTAAATAAAATTACTTAAGCAATATGTGATTTTCTAATTCTCCTTTCCAATCCTATTATTTTGAGATAATTAATTATTTCTCTCTTTATTCTTGACTTATAACCTAGAATACTGTCTAACACGGCTGCTCTGTCAAGTTCTGTGGAGTACCGCTCCTTTTTGGGTGATTTCACTCTGGCAGAGAATCACCCAGAGGATTCCCGACCCATACAATTCCATATAATTTTTTCTATGGAACGTGCTTTCTCATCATATGTAACTTTAACTTTTGCAGCGATTGGTGGGATTTGGTTTGCTAAAAAATCTAGCTGATTTCACCTCTTCCATTAAATGCTTCCTGGTAGCATGCAATCCAAAAGCTCATTTTGCACAGTATTTGATGTTCCCTTGAAGACTGTGGCAGTTTTTAAATGCTCCTCAAACACCTCGTCTAGCGACACTACTAACTCGACCAGTCCACGAAAAATGCCAGCGTAAAATGAGTTGTGTAATATAAGTGAGCAGTGTAATATAAGTGAGTAATGTAATGTAAGTGAGCAGTGTAATATAAGTGAGCAGTGTAATATAAGTGAGTAATGTAATGTAAGTGAACAGTGATATATAAGTGAGCAGTGTAATATAAGTGAGTAATGTAATGTAAGTGAGCAGTGTAATATAAGTGAGCAGTGTAATATAAGTGAGTAATGTAATGTAAGTGAACAGTGATATATAAGTGAGCAGTGTAATATAAGTGAGTAATGTAATGTAAGTGAACAGTGATATATAAGTGAGCAGTGTAATATAAGTGAGTAATGTAATGTAAGTGAACAGTGATATATAAGTGAGCAGTGTAATATAAGTGAGTAATGTAATGTAAGTGAACAGTGATATATAAGTGAGCAGTGTAATATAAGTGAGCAGTGTAATATAAGTGAGTAATGTAATGTAAGTGAACAGTGATACACTCCTGAACAAAATCTTAAGACCGGGGGAAGCATTCCAAGTTTTACGCATTTCGCGCTGGTGGATCATAACAGGGTTGTAAGTGCTGCTTCAAAATGCCAAAAGAAGAAACAGGAGCAAGACACCAAAAAATAGAGAGTAGGCAATTTATTGAAAACTTCATTTAAACTCAAACAGGCTGTTCATCAGCTGATCAAAAGTTTAAGACCATAGCCCAAAAATAAACCCACAACAGAACTAAAAGTGTCAAAAAAAGACTCAGTAGTGAGTAGCCCCCCCGTTCTTGTTGATCACTTCAAACACTCGCTTCGGCATGCTTGATGCGACTGTTTCCTGGAGGCTGCTGGGAACGTTGCTCCATGTGGTGAAGATGGCTTCACGAAGGGCATCCACGGTCTGGAACTGACGTCCGTTTTTGTAAACTTCCCTTGCCATCCATCCCCAAATGTTCTCAATGGGATTTAGATCAGGGGAACACGCAGGATGGTCCAAAAGAGTGACGTTTTTCTCCTGGAAGAAGTCCTTCGTCAGGCGGGCGTTGTGAATTGCAGCGTTGTCCTGTTGAAAGACCCAGTCATTACCGCACAGACGGGGGCCCTCAGTTAAGAGGGATGCCCGCTGCAACAGATCCACATAGCCAGCCGCCGTTTGACGCCCCCGCACAACCTGAAGCTCCATTTTCCCATTGAAGGAAAAAGCACCCCAGATCATGATGGAGCCTCCTCCACTGTGCCGCGTAGAAAACATCTCCGGTGGGATCTCCTTGTCATGCCAGTAACGTTGGAAGCCATCAGGACCGTCCAGGTTAAATTTTTTCTCGTCAGAGAATAAAACTTTCTTCCACCTTTCAATGTCCCATGTTTGGTGCGCCCTTGCAAATTCCAAACGGGCAAGTTTGTGGCGTGGGAGGAGACGTGGCCTTTGAAGACGTTTTTTGTTCTTGAAGCCCTTCTCTCGCAGATGCCGTCTTATGGTTATTGGGCTGCAGTCAGCATCAGTAAGGGCCTTAATTTGGGTCGAGGATCGACCTGTGTCTTCACGGACAACCCGTCGGATCCTGCGGCTCAGTGCAGGTGAAATTTTTTTGGGTCTACCACTTGACTTTTTTGTCCCATAACTTTCAGGATCTTTTAAGAAATGTAAAATGACTGTCTTACTGCGTCCAACCTCGGCAGCGATGGCGCGTTGCGAGAGGCCTTGCTTGTGCAGCTCAACAATCCTGCCACGTTCAAAGAGAGAAAGCCTTTTTGCCTTTGCCATCAGGAGATCATGACAGTGTGACTGCCTGAAGAACAATGACATGAAAGCCATATTTTTGTGCAGATTTTACCTTTTTATGGCTATGGTCTTAAACTTTTGATCAGCTGATGAACAGCCTGTTTGAGTTTAAATGCCGTTTTCAATAAATTGCCTACTCTCTATTTTTTGTCTCTTGCTCCTGTTTCTTTTTTTGGCATTCTGAAGCAGTACTTACAACCCGGTTATGATCCACCAGCGTGAAATGCGAATACTTGCAATGTTTCCCCCGGTCTTAAGATTTTGTTCAGGAGTGTATATAAGTGAGCAGTGATATATAAGTGAGCAGTGTAATATAAGTGAGTAATGTAATATAAGTGAGTAGTGTATAATATAAGTGAGCAGTGCAATAAGTGAGTAATGTAATTTAAGTGAACAATGTAATATAAGTGAGTAATGTAATATAAGTGAGCAGTGTAAGATAAAGTTTTATAACTGGCCTATATGAATGAGAAATGTTCTTTCCACTGACAGAGTGATGCAATTTCAGCACATAATGTTTCTACTCACAAACATGATAATTTCGAACTTGAAAAATGTCAGTAAAAGCTGAGACAGATGCTACAATATATGATATGTTGAATATGTACTGAATGTGTGAAACTCCAGGTGTTTTATATTTCAAGCTAACAGATCTCCACTGACATTATTTCTATAAAACAACAAAAATAGTCAACTTTTTATTCTAAAAGAATAATAGGCTACTAATAAATAATAAAAATGCCACCAGGACCCTTTGCTTATGATGCTCATTTCAGATGGAATATTTTTAATAAGACAAAACAGATCAAGCAGTGACATTTTCCAAACTGGTGTATCCAAAATTGTCAATGTCTATGATAGTGTCTTTATTCATTATATATTTGATTAATTATTTTTTATATATTATTATCATTTTACATGTTAAGTTTAATCATTTATATATTTTACTGTAAGATTTATGTTTGATTATTTCCAAATGTAAGATCTTTGGTGTCTCTTCTGTGCTGTAAGATTGAGTGTATTTTCCATCATCTATCTTTGACATTTGACCAGTTACTCTGACCTAGCCGTTACACCAACTATGACATATTGGATAAGTCTGTTTGACCTTTTCTTATTAGACCAGAGCATAAGTTTAAGAGAATGTAAGTTTTCTGCATATATATTCATTGCATTCTGCAAATATCTTATTTTCTCTATACTCTGATCTTCACAATCTTCATCTGTTAGATACAATACTTGGGATTTTATTATAAACTATTTATTTTAATTTGTCTTTTAAATTTCACATTTATTAATTTGTTATTCCTCAATCGAATTTTATCTTTGACAATCATTGCTTGTCAGCCTGGATCCCATTGCACCACAAACTTTTGAGCCTGTTAAATTAATCTTATATTAATGATATACTAAACTGAGCTAAAACTTGGATGATTGTTTTAGTTTTCAATAAAAACAGTAATAAAGTTAAACAATAACACTTATTTATACTTAACTATTGTACCCCAAAAAAATAAGTTAGACTGAAGCTCTTTCAAGACAATATGGTCGGCTCTTAAAAGAGCCTTTGTGTTGTGTGTTGAGCTGAGCTGAGCTCTACTTAGAGCTGGTGTATTTGGTCACAGCCTTTGTGCCCTCAGACACGGCGTGTTTGGCCAGCTCTCCGGGCAGCAGCAGACGCACGGCGGTCTGGATCTCTCTCGATGTGATGGTGGAGCGCTTGTTGTAGTGAGCGAGACGAGACGCTTCACCGGCGATGCGCTCGAAGATGTCGTTAACGAACGAGTTCATGATTCCCATCGCCTTGGAGGAGATCCCGGTGTCGGGATGAACCTGCTTCAGGACTTTGTACACGTAGATCGCATAGCTTTCCTTCCTGGACTTTCTGCGCTTCTTTCCGCCCTTGCCGGCGGTTTTAGTGACGGCCTTCTTCGATCCCTTCTTGGGTGCGGACTTCGCTGGTTCAGGCATGATGCTTCAGTCAAAGAAACTCAAAGAACAATAAAGCTTTGCTGCAACAGGCGGGCTTTTATTCACTGCTCTATGCTAATTTCCAAAGGGAAGTACGACTTTCTCTGATTGCTAGTTTTCCTGGACCAACCCATAGAATGATTTCATTGGCTACCTTTAGTTGTAGGACAGCCAATCAGAGACTTTAAAATGTTGATCCCGCCCATCGCCTCATGTCCTACTACCATCCCCCATTCTATTGTTTGTTCTTTGTTTCATTTTCCGGAATGCAATGCAGTATCAAATATTTAAAGTACATTATTGATCATTTCAGTTGTTTAATCAAATTAAAAAACATTAATTAAATACATAAGTCATACTATAAACACAAGATCACATTAAACCCGTTTATTTCAAATCCAGACTCAAAACACATCTGTTTAGCTATGCATTTACTGAATGAGCACTGTGCCGCTGTTCGTACAGTACTGTATTTTAATTTTAGTTTTAATTATTCTTATTTCTTTTAATTATTTTAATTTCTCCTATGTAAAGCACTTTGAATTGCCATTGTGTATGAAATGTGCTATATAAATAAACTTGCCTTGCCCCCGTTTATTTCATACATTATACTTAGGAATCGGATGAGACGTTAAACCGAGATCCTGACTCTGTGGTCATAAAAAAAAACAAAAAAAACATGGCACTTCTCGTAACCAGTAGGAGTCTAACTCTGGAGGCAGAGTGCCAAATTCCATCCACTGGCCCTTATCAATAGACTCCATTTCTCGCTCTCTTCCTCGTCTTGTCTGTGTTTGTGCTGGCACCGTTGTTTCATCAAGTGGATGCTTCACAAACACTGGTGGTGGATGAGATTTCTGATTTAATTCTAAAGCGCTTTGGGTGTGTATTGTAATAGTACATATGAAAGCACCATAAGTAAATTATGTTAGAATATTTAATTAGACAATGACCACTGAAAATGTTGTAACACTTATTACCGAATGGAAACACCATAAATAATTCATAATAATCTCGGTAAAATATCACATAAATTTACTTTCAGTACTTGGAAGCTTGTTCTTTGTGTGTAAATGTGGGTGGCTCTTAAAAGAGCCGTTGGGTTTTTCTTCTTCGTGGATCTCTTAACCCCCGAACCCGTACAGAGTGCGTCCCTGTCGCTTCAGCGCGTACACAACATCCATGGCGGTGACGGTCTTTCTCTTGGCGTGTTCAGTGTAAGTCACGGCATCACGAATGACGTTCTCCAGAAACACCTTCAACACACCGCGAGTCTCTTCATAGATCAGGCCAGAAATACGCTTGACGCCGCCACGTCGAGCAAGACGACGAATAGCGGGTTTAGTGATTCCCTGGATATTATCGCGAAGAACCTTTCGGTGACGCTTAGCGCCTCCTTTCCCGAGTCCTTTACCGCCTTTTCCTCTTCCAGACATTTCGACAGATACTCTTCAATTCACTACAACAGAAGATTAAAAAAAAGGCTGTGGAGAAGAGTGGTTTATAGTCGGCTAGCGGACCTAGTTGAAACCAGATGCATGGGCGGTTCTGCTAAACGTCAATCAACACGCTACTCTGCAAGTGGAGGGTGAGGCGGTTGACAAGACAACACAACACTGGACTGTGATTGGAGCATTGATGGAGGGAAGTGACGTTGGTACTTGGAAGTGATCCGGAGATGGAGGAAGATTCTAGCGGTAGGAATTGAGTAAATTATTGGAGGAAAATTGCCAATCGTAAGAGAAAGAAAACTTGCAGAAACGAATCGGGAACTGGGGCCCGTTCTTCGTACGTCACTAACTCAGTTAGCTGGATTTGATTGTTGACGATTTGGCATGATCTTGGATTGTTTGGTTCTTCGACGCTCATCCTGGACTTGCTGTCATAGCAACAGGTCCGTAAGCTTGAACCTGCTCGCGAGCAGGCTTATTTCATGTAAACAGGATTAGATCGCGGCTCATAAACGGAGGTGATACGGGAAGTCCAGCGCAGCGCGATAGTGCACTTTCTGAGATTTATATTTTTTCTCGTGACTCGTGAGATTGTCGTTTACTTTATTAATTTGTTGGAAACGCACATTTATTTTCGACTAGTCGGAGTCGGGCTTTAACTACAGTACAAACTGTTTGCATTGTCCTAAGATTATTTGCGAGTGGCTCTTTCCTTTACACTATTGGAGATGCGGAGAACTTGATGGAATTTGGAAAGTGCTGTCTGTCGTGTCATTCGGAGTTTACCTGGCGCTTTTAGGTTTAAAAAAACAGTTTTAGGTTTTTAAGACCCAATGTTGTAAAGCATTTTTTTTTAAAGCATTTTTTTTTTTTTTTTTTTTTTTTGGCTATCATAATTTTTTATGAAGATCATACAATCATGACCATGCCGATTACAGATATGTCACTCAGGCTCCACTAACGTGATTGGTACCATAGACTGCTAGACCATAGACTGCCATCAAGGCCTCAATGAAGGGGATTATGTGAACAGAAAGGGGGTTCACAATGTAAATGTGCAGCCCAGTTACTGTGATTCTTATTCCACATTAGTAATATTATATCAAATAAAAAAAGGCAGTTGACTAAAATCTTCCATATCACAAATGTGAAAGCAAAAAGGCCAGGATCTGTGCATGACTTAAGAATTTTCAGAGATTCACATTTATGCACATTATTTGAAAGTGGTAAGGAAAGTTCCACAATTAAATATCAAGCTCGCTGTATTACATACACTTATGCTGATCCTAACAGAACTGCATTTCTTCATAGGTGATTATGACATGTTCCTGCCTGCAGACAGGTGTTTTATGACCCCATTCCCTGACCCAAACCAGTTACAATGCAGCTCTAGCCAGGACAAGGGCACACAATGAAATGAAATGAACTTTGGCTAACTAAAGGGAAGATTTCAGTGTCTGAAAAGTCTGAGGGTTGCACACCTGACAGGGCCTGTGACATTGTTGCATGTGCCATATTACACAACATTGCCAAAAAAGTTTTATTTCAATTGTTCTTTGTAAAGAAAAGCCAGTGGTCAAGTGCCTGCAACAAGAGATATTAGACACATGCCTCATGCAACAAATAAAAAGGAAAAGTTGGTTATACACTGCCCACCTGTAGGCCTATGTCTCCTCTGTCTGTGCAGACTCTTCTGTAGGCCTTTCTGTAGATGTGGAATCCTGCAACTTATATTGCAGGCATAAAGCATACAAGTATAAATTAAGTAAAGTTATTTATGCACTTGCAGGTAGGCTAGTTCCTCCATATGACAGTTATCTGAGAGGGTTTATTCACTGTCCAGTGCAATGGAAACAAATGGACATTACAAAGTCTTATACTTTCTTTCCTTTGGAAAGTTAGAAAATGTCCACTTACTGCACATATTTCAGCCACCACTTTCTTGGGAACAGATACAAGTGTTGGTGTATTATGTAAAAGTGCACAAAAGAGGAAAACACAATGTCATTACAATGAACTACACTCGGGAAAAATATTTTTACATTAACATAAGTTTATCAGTTTTCACTTTCACAAGTCAAAGCAATTCATCATTACTCAAGATTTAACAGTTGAAATGACTATACAGCCTTAATTTAATGCAGCAAAAATTATTTTACAGTGTAGGCTACTAAGATCTTTTCTTCTTTTTTTTTTCTCAGCCTTTTTCTTGGTTGCTTTTATAAACAGACATCCATTTATTTAACAGTATATTTTATAAAAGAGACTATAATATAATAAAAAATTACCATTATGTAGAATATTTTTGTACTTCACTTTTGTTTGTTCCCATGTTCTCGTGTGGTGACTCTGACATTACAATGAACAAAGTAATTATGCAATTATTAAAATACAAAAATATAGGCTAAGTGATAAAAACATCTAATGGCCACTTCTAACGGATTTAAATTGTCTGCTACTTTTTGCCAGCCCTCTCTCCTAGCTTTTGCAGGCTTTGAGGTGTTCCCTGGCGTTTTGATTTAACATTAAAATTCCGAATAAACTTCGACTATTAGTTCTCTTGCTCTGCTGCGGAGAAAAACTGTGCGCGCTCTTTGGCCACACTGAGCAGCCAATAGCAGCGTTGCTGATCAATGTTTCTACTATCGATACATACCGGGTATCCCCTTTTCAACCAGCGCATGAACGCGCAATTATCTCATAACTCAATCCAGCGATACTAATCATATCTGGCAAGTGTGTTCGAAGAACCGAGTTAGCCAGATCATGATTAGCACGATGATCTCATCTTGGATGTGTCATTTGATCTCGGATGTAATAAGCAACGTACGAAGAACGAGCCCCTGTTCTGAATAAGCCAGGATGCAGATGTGGTGAAGCGATGAGTCCCACCTTAGGACTCAAGCAATCCGATTGGTTCAAAGCACGTTTTATGAGTAACGTTATTCGCTTTAGTGCCTGCATGGTTACAAATTACACAAAATCACTTTATAAGAAGTCATTTGAACTACGGTATAACGACAATTAATGTATTTCAACTTATATGTTTCATATACTAATGTATATCCGAAGCTATAGATTGTGAAATAAAAAAAATGTAGTTCGTTTTTAGTTAGTGTTTTTGGTTAGCATAGTAATGCTATTTTCATAGCTATCCGATGAGCTTGACCTGAGCTGATAGTGCTTTATACTGCCTTATCATACGTGTATTCACTGCAATTCGTGATGTATTGTCATTATTTGTATAGTACTGGTCGGCGCAATATGTTGTGCACATTTTGTTATTAAAAGAACCATGTAAGTAGATGAATTTGTGTTTATTATAATTGTCATTGTACATTTCATTGTCCATGTACATAAATGACAGAATGCTAACTATGTTTTGTGTGTTCTTTGCATAAATATTAATTGGTTGTCTAGCCTTGATTATAGAAGAGTGTTAGAGAATACAATTACAGATTCACAAATTTTAATGTAATCAATCAAACTCATTAACACATGTAATAATCTTTTGTTTTTATTCTGATTAATGAAAGAAATTGCATTTTTAGGTATGTTTAGCTCCAACCCTCAAACCTGAAGACTTTGATAAAAAAAAATCCAGGTGTCCTCGATTAGGGTTGGAGGTATAGGTATATAAAATGTACTGACTGCTGCTTTGTAAATTTTTTATCAGGAACGGGCAACTTCAGTCCCTTTTTTAGGTCTCCTTTTCACCTCAAAAAAGGGACTGAAGTTGCCCGTTCTTGATAAAAAATTTACAAAGCAGCAGTCAGTACATTTTATATATATATATATATATATATATATATATATATATATATATATATATATATATATATATAATATATATATGAATCTAGCAAGCCAAATATTCCACAAGACCCTTACTTAAACCAATCTTTTAAAAAGGTCAGGACGACATGTATTTGATGACTTCATTCTATATATTTGTCTTTCCTTTGCATTGATGCTTCACACTTACACATTCAGAGAGGGGAAGCTGGACTTCACACTCATGGATCTGCAGACCTCTCCTACACTCCAATGAAGAAAACTTGGTTTTGAATTGTTTATTTTTATTTTTTTGCTTTATCAGAATGGGATGACACTTGGTGACTTTTGTTGTATTAGCTATGTTAACACACCCAAAAATCATGGACATGATTCGGACATGTTAAAGGGTCGTAAATAATTACAGTTTGTGTATAGTTAAAATATGTATCATTATTATTATTATTACATTTTTATTCCTGTTTTTTAACCTACAGTTTGATAATGATTGTTTGCTGTTATGTTATTTTATGTTTTTGCTGTTCGATCATAATTGTTGTTCCCTTCTGAAGTTTTATTACCATTTGCAGAATTAAACTGAATAAAATACCAATTAATTACAAAATGTCTGTATAAAGTGTTTTGAATGATCACTATCCATCCCTTATTTTGATATAATTATCAAATACTGAGTAACAAAAGTGCTTGCATTGTGTTCCCTTTCTAACCAAATGTTATTGTTTGATTGTAATCATAATGTGAAACCTGATAGTTATCTAACAAAAATATCTTAACCTTGACTAAAAGTAGTCTTTTAGAATCTCTCTCTCTCTCTCTCTCTCTCTCTCTCTCTCTCTCTCTCTCTCTCTCTCTCTCTCTCTCTCTCTCTCTCTCTCTCTCTCTCTCTCTCTCTCTCTCTCTCTCTCTCTCTCTCTATAAAAGGAGAAATGTCTAAAAAAAAAGTGGGAATCAAAAAGCCTCTCTGTGTATTTATATAGGGAGCTACAGTATAGCCTACAGGCGGTTACACGACATTACAACCGTTTCTACTTTTTTAACGCCACAGGATGGCGCTTTTCTCACTTCAAAAAATTTATTGTAAAGGTCTGCACGCTATTTTAATGTGAAAAGTTGCATTTATTGAATAATTTTTTTTTTTTTATTAATTATTAATTCTAATGGAAAAAATAGCTCATCAATTTATTATAATTATTGCATAGGACCATAGAAACCATTCAAAATTCTTAATAATAAAAATATATAATTGAATAAAAATATATTACATTGGTTTTAAAAAAAAAAAACTTTACATTTTAAGGCTTCGGTCACTTTTGACTGCAAAGGAGACAAGTGTGACTCCTAAACGAAGAGGACCGGAGGGTTGCTTTGAAGGGATGGATTCTGGAATGCACCGCTGCTTCAATGTGTTATGAGAGATTATAATCAAGGTATTAATCAATATTTTTCCTTCTAAATATCAAATGAGTTGAATGACTTCCCTGGAGATTTTACTTTGTTATAAAAGTTAACGGTGTGATTACTGAAATTTTCTTTTCATGTATTCTTTAATGTCTGTAGGCTATTTGATATCTGAATGCAGTAACAGTGCTTGCTCATTTTAGCCCGGCTTCCAGAAATGAAATATGGACTTGGTTTGTGTTTGAGAAAGGTCTTCAACGTGTTAAAACATATGAAGCCAACATTTTAAGGGACCATTTCTTTGTTAAAGCCTTACTTTCCAGACTAAAGTGTAGCTCTCCTTCAGAGAAAGAACGCATTATCTTTGTTGAAAGGCCAGCTATGCATATATTGAGACATTAGCGCCCGCTTGTGACTTTAAGACGCATTAGTCTGATTACTCAGTATTTTTCCATTTAACGGTTCAATATTAACCGGAAGCAGTTCGGAGAGCTCGTATCGACTTTGCTAGTGTCCCGCTGTTATTGTTGTTGCAGAGTGCGTTCATATACAAAACCACTCAAACTACGGTACACTCCAAATTACTCTGCCATACCCTCTACTACTTGTAGCCTACTACAATTGTTCACTCAACCCAATTCTACGACTGTAAATGCCTCTACAAGCCTCAATCCATTAAAGTGTACTTCGTCTCTGACCGGACGATAGCCCATGTCTGCTCAATATCCACCAGCACCACATTAGTCTACCCCACAATCTTGATGTCTTAAGAGGACTCTCCTGTTTATAGTTAGAGCCTGGCCACATCCAACCTTGGAAAAGCTGTGTGTCGGTGTTGTTGTATTTTTATCCCTCATAAATCATTCTCAAACTTATCCATAATCTGCTGCAATCAAATATTGCCCTTACCTTTAGATTAAGGATGTAGGATGTCGATTCAAGGTCCTCGACGGTGCCTAACCAGTTCAATCTTGGATTCGAATGCGTTGGGCGTTTGCCAGTATTAATATTCCATTACAAAAATCATGAAATATTGATAGGGAAAAATTACTCTTAGACTCTTAGTTTTACAAATCACCAAAACATGATTTCGTAAAACAAATAAAAATAAAAAAAAAGATTCAGAATAATACAAAGACAAAAAATTTAAAAGGCAAAAATAACATAAACACGTAAAAGTCTTCACCTGAGATGTGGCCCCGAAAAAAAAAACCCACTCCAAAGCTTTTTATACTAACTCTGTTCTGGGCCGTCTTTTAACTATGGGCTGTTATTAGGCTATAATACAGCTAATTCCCTTATAAGGTCAAACTTTGGACTTAGCTTGCAGAAGCACATATTGAAAATATCTATTTTCTTTTCACACCTATTTTATGCAGCACATACACAAAGGCTTTATTTGGTAAGTTTGACTATCGCAGCCCTTTTGACCTTTCTCTAGTTTAGCACATTTTCTAGGTCTAAGGCGAACGATGTTCACAGTTCCCTTTAAAAATACATGTGGTCCTAACAACCTAAACATATCGAGTCCACATACACCCACACATATAACACATCTAACAATGACTCTTAAGTTCGCAGGCCACGCTCAAATTAGGCTTTAGCCCTCTATGGTATGGCAACATAGTCTATTTTAGCTTTTTTATAATAAAAACTTAATAAAATTTAATTGGTCAATGCTCTCTAAGGGGAGGGGAACTCAAATACTAACCAATGAAAATGCAAAAGAGTGGCCACATGACCCACAGGGGTTCATTTTGGTCCCTCTTTCAGCACACGTGCATGTCACATGGCTCCATATTTTCTCCACTGAAAAGGGCATTTTTCACTAATTCCTGTCCAGATAATCCATTACAAAAAATCAGAGTCACCTTCATTGGTAAGTAAAGAAGTATTTTCAAAAACTTTACATTATATATCATCAAATGTTTCGTAGGAAATTACATAAAACTGCATGTTGCCTCGAGGCAACATTGTACCATAATGGAATCAAATAAGGCCATACCAGGCATACTAGGTTTGAATACAAGTATATTTTATTTGTAAGGAAAGAAGTTTGAATTATCTAAATGTATTTGCATTTTTGCAAACTGAAAACATTTGGCCACTATAGTGGGAAATCGGACAAATAGTGACAGGTCATTTGGCCACTATAGTGGGTAATCGGACAAATAGGGGGTTCGTGGGACGATGGCGTGGCTTGTGAGTGGTCAGCGGGGCCCGACGGGTCATTTGGCCACTATAGTGGGTAATCGGACAAATAGTGGGTTCGTGGGACGGGGGCGTGGCTTGGGACCGGTCAAGGGGGTCAACGGGACATTTGGCCACTATAGTGGGCATTCTGACAAATAGAGGGTTAGTGGGACGGGGCGAGTGGCGCCAAACTGAGGATGAAGGCGGCCCTACTTCTGGGGGTCTCGGATAATCGGGGGGCTCCCGTCAGGCCCCCCCTGACACCACACGAGTCATTAGGTCGGCCGGGGAGGTCTTCCACATGTTTGATCTTGCTGTTGTTGAGGCCTGGCTCCTCTACCGGAGAGACAGCAGAGTTAGGATGAGGTTCATATTAGGATAAGGTTATGGTGATTGTTAATGTTTTACCTTGAAACAACACCGATTGTAATGTTTTGATATGATAACTTGATGATATGATGGTTTGTAGTACTTGCGTTCCACGATGGTACAATGTTGCCTGAGGGCAACAGCTGGATAATAAATGTTACTTTTTATTAAATATGAAATGTGTAATTCGTTAAAAACTTGACAAATATGTTTGTTCAAGTGTTTAGTTAAAGAAATTGATGTTTTGAATAAATACATACATTTTTTCTTCATGAAAATGTCAAATGTTTAAATTTGTCCATTGTGGTACAATGTTGCCTTGAGGCAACAAACTTTTAATTAATAAATAAATTTAAAAATAATAATAATGTTTATTGATATTGTTATAGTGTCCATTTTTAAGCAGGAAAAACATAACAAACAATTATTTCCTCACTGATATCATATTGCGTAGGGGAGACTGGGGACAGTTGCAACACTTTTTGCAATTGTCTCAATTACTCAGAGACTATTTGGACTAGACCAACCAAATTTGTATATATTAAACTTGCATCTGTCTGCTAATTACCCATACCATTTAAAGATGATTATATATGACATATCGTTCACAGTATTTATTTGAATGGAAGAAGTCAGATGTTGCAACTGACCCCGACCCAGGGACGGTTGCGCAACATGTTAAAAATACCTTAAATTTCATTAATTAACTTAAGCTTTTTGTCTCAATGAGCAAAGAATTCTGAAAATATTAACTGTTTTAGGCCTACTATAATATTATAGTATTATTTATTTCAATAGTATTATTGTAGCCTATTATTTATTTATTTAGTCATATTTATCAAATAACAGTTATTGAGTTTTGTTTGTTCATGTGTAGAAAATAGGCCTACATAGATTCAGTGTGCAGGTGTTACAGATACTATTCAATCTCTCCATATTTCAGTGTCAGACAGGAAGAATTTAACAATTTGCAATGCAACAAACTTTTATTAAACATGCAATTTATAACATGTTGCATCCGTCCCCGACCCTATCAGCCATGACAGAACATTATATTCCTGCTAGACACACTGACTCTGACACATGCTAACCATGGCACTTAGAAGTCAACAAAACAATAATTCAAACTAAGTAAGTTTTGATTAATTCATACAAAATTTCAGGACAGTATGACAAAAATATATCTCATGAAAAAATTTACTTTCATACCTCCAAAACAAGTTTTGTTCAATAAATGCAGCAGCAGATGTTGAATATGTCTACTGTCTTTTTGGTGGGGGGAGGGTCTAACTGTGCATGTGCAGTATGAGTGACATCACTCTAGCTTGTTTCTGACTGAAGAAAAATGACATGTTGCAACCATCCCCTGTTGCAACTGTCCCCGGTCTCCCCTACCATAGAGGGTTAGGTAATTTGAGCTTATCCTGCAAGTTAAACACATCCTCATTTGAGATGTTTATTTCATTTTCAACCATAAAACTGTTTGCAATGTGTATTACTTTCCTATTTAATTGTTCAACTTGTCTGATCATTTTTATTAACTGCTGTGCACGATGAATCAGTCCATTCTTAGGGAGTTGAGCCTTAGTGGAAGGTCTTCGTCAACGCCTTTCTCTCCTTCTTCTCCGTCTTGCGAGCTCTTTTTGCGTTGTCCCTCCGGAGGGGTTCAACTATAACATCGTTTTGGTCATTTCCATCCGTAACATTCAATGCATGCAGAGAGTCATTAATATACACTACCGTTCAAAAGTTTGGGGTCAGTGAGATTTTTTTATGTTTTTAAAAGAAGTCTCCTCTGCTCACCAAGGCTGCATTTATTTGATAAAAAAAAAAAAAAACTGTAATATTGTGAAATATTATGACAATTTAAAATGACTGTTTTCTATTTTAATATATTTTAAAATGGAATTTATTCCTGTGATCAAAGCTGAATTTTCAGCATCAGTGTCACATGATCCTTCAGAAATCATTCTAATATGATGATTTGATGCTCAAGAAACTTATCAATGTTTGATGCTCATTATTATTATCAATGTTGAAAACAGTTATTTACATTTTTATTTCATGATGCTTTGATGAATAGAAAGTTCAAAAGAACAGCATTTATCTGAAATCTAAAGCTTTTGTAACATTAAACACTACCGTTCAAAAGTTTGGGGTCAGTAAGAATTTAGATTTTATTTTTGGGGGAAATAAATAAAATAAATCAATACTTTTATTCATCAAGGATGATTTAAACTGATCAAAAATTACAGTAAAGACATTTATAATGTTAGAAAATATTCTATTTTAAATAAATGCTGTTCTTTTGAACTTTCTATTCATCAAAGAATTTTGAAAAAAAATTGTACACAACAGTTTTCAACATTGATAATAATCATAAATGTTTCTTGAGCATCAAATCATGTTATAATGATTTCTGAAGGATCATGTGACACTGAAGACTGGAGTAATGATGCTGATAATTCAGCTTTGATCACAGGAATAAATTAGTTTAAAATATATTAAAATAGAAAACAGTCATTTTAAATTGTCATAATATTTCACAATATTACTGTTGTTTTTTTGTTTTGTTTTTATAAATGCAGCCTTGGTGAGCAGAAGATACTTCTTTTAAAAACATTTAAAAAAATCTTACTGACCCCAAACTTTTGAACGGTAGTTCAATATACTTGGTTTGAAAAAAACTTCAAAAACTATTCAATGCAATCTTGACCTTTATGAAGTTTGTGCAATTATCACGAAATATTCAAATTTAATTGGTTGTTCAAGATGCGCTTAGTTCTGAAAAATAGTTTACTTAAGTAGACATGTCGAAAGCAATTCACATGCTAAACCAAACGCAAATAAAAATAAGAGTTAAGCAAAGGAAATCTCTCATTTTTGAGACATTGAGGTGGCTCTTAAAAGAGCCTTTGGGTTTGTATGATTGATATACAGCGGATTTAAGCGCGCTCTCCGCGGATGCGGCGGGCCAGCTGGATGTCTTTGGGCATGATGGTGACTCTCTTGGCGTGGATGGCGCACAAGTTGGTATCCTCAAACAGACCCACCAAATAAGCCTCGCTCGCCTCCTGCAGGGCCATGACAGCCGAGCTCTGGAAGCGCAGATCCGTCTTGAAATCTTGAGCGATTTCTCTCACCAGACGCTGGAAGGGCAGTTTGCGAATCAGCAGTTCAGTGGATTTCTGATAACGGCGGATCTCTCTCAGCGCCACGGTACCGGGCCTGTAACGATGAGGCTTCTTAACGCCACCGGTAGCGGGTGCGCTCTTACGGGCGGCTTTAGTGGCCAGCTGCTTCCTCGGGGCTTTTCCTCCGGTGGACTTACGAGCGGTCTGCTTGGTTCTTGCCATTGTTTTAATGCAGTTCAGTTACTACTGTGAACAAGAAGACGAATGAATGAATGAATAGTGCTCTAGAACACAGCGCCATTTAAGCCCAGGGCTGCCATGCGCTCATTGGATGTCTTTGCTTCAGAAGCATTTGATTGGTTATTGTCTGGCGTCTGTAAATGACAGTTGGCCAATGGCTGTGCGCCTCCTGTTTTCAAAGAAGACACGAGAGTTTGTGGTTCCCGCCCGAACATCCTTTGTTTCTCTTTGAATAGAATAGGCGAAATCAGGAATACATTTTCACAGCAAAACCCGTGATTGATTTTTAAAATATTATTGATAGTGTAGAGTTGGACTTGTGGCACTAATATTAAAAACTGAGATAAGTAGTACATATACTTAACCACGTTATGTTACAATTCTTTGTTTGTATTGATATCAATATATCAGTTTAAATATTTTTAGCCATGCTAATAAAACTATATACACTTTCATAAAGCATTCATTAAATCCTTACAAATAGTGTAGGGAGACCGGATAACAATAAAACATGTTACTTATTAAAACTCTCTTAACATGTTCACATTTTTTATAGTAATCATTTCTAGTCAGATTTAAATAATAAAAAATTGGCGTCATTGAAAAACTGATTTATGAATGGAATCTCAGACGTGTGTGTGTGTGTGTGTGTGTGTGTGTGTGTGTGTGTGTGTGTGTGTGTGTGTGTGTGTGTGTGTGTGTGTGTGTGTGTGTGTGTGTGTGTGTGTGTGTTGTGCTTTGTTTCGTTAAATTTCGTTTATATATAGTCAGCATTGTATAGTAGTACAAGAACTTTCAATTCATGGGTATTCTTCTGCCATTTTTTTTCCCCTTTGTTTTTAATCAAACGAACTTTAATAGAAAAATCGAATAGAAATAGGACGAATTAAAACTCTTTCCTGGAGAAATTGGGTGGCTCTTAAAAGAGCCTTTGGTTTGAAGAGAATCTTCAGCCAGTTTACTTGGCCTTCGCGGGCTTCTCGGTCTTCTTGGGCAGCAGCACGGCCTGAATGTTGGGCAACACACCACCCTGAGCGATGGTCACGCCACCCAGAAGCTTGTTCAGCTCCTCGTCATTGCGCACCGCCAGCTGCAGATGTCGAGGGATGATGCGGGTCTTCTTGTTGTCCCGAGCGGCGTTTCCAGCCAACTCCAGGATCTCAGCGGTCAGATACTCGAGCACAGCGGCCAAATACACCGGAGCTCCGGCACCGACGCGCTGGGCATAGTTGCCTTTACGGAGAAGCCTGTGAACACGGCCGACGGGGAACTGCAGTCCCGCCCTAGAAGAGCGACTCTTGGCCTTAGCACGAGCCTTTCCACCGGTTTTACCTCTTCCACTCATTGTAAATTACAGTTGTTGGTCCTTTATAAAAAAAAAAAGTAATAGTGATACTTTCAGCAGCTGTGTTCTGAGTTTTAAATGAAAGCTCGCAAGTCTCCTATTGGCTGTAGTCTGAATACATCATGGAGCCAATCAGTGAGCTTCCCTCCAAACACCCCCCTTTCTGCTTCTCACGCCTAGCACCTCAATCCAACAGCCTTAGCTTCCTTTTAATGTATTTTAGTTTAAATTAATTCGTTTCTACAGTTTTTATTTCTTAATGTTCATTGTTTTTTAATGTAAAGCACTCGGAATTACCATCATGTATAAACTGCTATACAAATAAACTTGCCTTGCCCATTTTAATTTGGTTGAAAACAAATATAATTGATTAAAATGAATCAAGTTGGTCTTGAAGCTGTGAAGTTTTATAGTTTATTGCTATAAACATTTCTAATGACGTCTACGCAGATACTTCAGATTTAATCAAAACGTTCACATTATCATCAAATTGTATTTCGAAATGTGTGTGCACATGTAAAGGGCCCGTATTGTCTTCGCGGTAACAATGACTTTCATTGAACAGATGACTGATGAAATAATACTCTTCACTATGAATTAGTGGGTGGCTCTTAAAAGAGCCTTTTGAGTAAAGAAAAAAGAAAAGGGAAAAAATGAGTTTATTTCTTCTTGGGAGCTGCCTTTTTAGGCTTGGCGGCTTTAGGTTTTGCTGCTTTAGGCTTCGCCGTTTTGGGTTTGGCCGCCTTTGCCTTCTTGGGGCTCTTGGCTGCTTTCTTAGGAGTCGCCGGTTTCTTTGCCTTCTTGGGGCTCTTCGTTGCCTTCTTAGCGGCGGGTTTCTTCACCTTCTTCGGGGATTTCTTAGCGACGGCCTTCTTTGCTGCTGCAGTTGTGGGCTTCTTAGCGGCAGCGGGTTTCTTGGCTGCGGGCTTCTTGGCTTTAGGAGCCGCTTTCTTGGCGGGTTTCTCCTTGGTCTCGGTCTGTTTCTTGTTGAGTTTGAAGGAGCCCGAGGCGCCGGTTCCTTTAGTCTGGACCAGGATGTCATTAGTAACGAGACTCTTGACGGCGGTCTTGACGCGGGAGTTGTTCTTCTCCACATCGTATCCACCGGCAGCGAGCGCTTTCTTCAGGGCGGCGAGGGACACACCGCTCCTCTCTTTAGATGCGGACACAGCTTTGACGATCAGCTCGCGGACGCCTGGACCTGCTTTCTTGCTTTTAGTTGCTGATTTCTTCTTGGCCGCTTTGGTCGCGGATGCTGGAGCGGTTTCTGCCATGATTTCTCTGAGTGAATCTGGACTCACACAATCTGACTGTGATCGACAATGAACCGCAGCGCATTTAACCGCAGCATGAGAACCGTGTAGACTCAACCTGCTCTGTTCAGTGTCTGCTCCTCCACTAACGCCTTTGCTTGTGTTTTCTCCTTTCATATTTGGGATACAACTGGAGTTGTAAAATAGTTTAGTAGAGTAAAAACAACGTACACATCGAGTAGAGAGATTGAACTTTAATTTGTAGACTAAAACACGCGAAAAAGTTACATTTATTTTAGAATCGTCGGATGAAATCCAAAGCCAGCACCTGTTATGAACAAGGCTGCGTGTATATTTCATGTAATTGTGTGTATTAACAGAAGTAAACTACTGAGTGTGTTATCTTGGTTTTGAACTAGCACTTTAACAATGGCTTTAATATATGGAAGATTGCTGAAGGACTTGTGGAGTGTTTCATTCAGAAGTTGTTTTGCGCCGCTTGAAGCACACACACATCTGTCTGTGTAACTGCTCTGCATCTCTGGTCACTGATGATTCCCACATGTTATAAAGATGCAAGAACCCTGAATAAAGTTCAAAATCACAGCACCTGACCGCTAAGATATTTTTGAACTGATTAATAAAACTTAAAAATGTATTGTTATATGTGAAAGCATTGTTATAATAACATAACAATGTTGGTCGTGATTTCTTTCTTAATGTATTAATGCATAGGCCTATTTATTTTTCTCAAATTCTAAAGCTTCATTGTTATTAAGTTAAACACTGACACGATTACAGTTTTTTCCAATTGCTAACACACAATTTTGCAAACTGGTTTTATCAAAATACTTAACACAATTCACAATACAAATACCTAATATATCCTGCAAAATTAAGCACTGCAACCAAAACTACATATAGTATCATCAAAATCAAATGTTTGCATGAAATGGCACACACTTCATTCATATTACCAGATTTTTGTCTAACCAACACACTGATGGGCATAATGAAAAGCACTCTCATCTTTAGTATGCTTTGCCATAATACTAAAATAGTTCAAATTGTAGAAAATTCTTCAGATTGTTCACATGCACATAAATATTTGCATATACACACACATCCTGTAGAAACATGTTTTTATATATATATATATATATATATATATATATATTAATCTTTTTTTTTTTTCACCAAACAAGTCAGTGCAACATATGCACAGCAGATATATTTACAATGGACTGAACAAAAATATGCTCACAAAAAAACAGTAAACTGAAAAAGATTGAAGTGTTAAAGGTGCATTGCGCAACTTTTCATGTTAAAAATACCCGTTTTCTAACCCATACATGCTTAAACAATTGCCTGATGGGCTGAATGAGCCCTTCTCTGATCACTGCGATTGTCTCTATAATCCTGTACAGTAAAATAAATAAGAGGGATTCGGGTCGGAATTTGAGACTGGGCGTGACGTCATGCGCGTTCACGGCACGCTCACCTGGCTATGTCTGGCAGGTTTGTGTATTCGCCGCCAGGGTTCTCAAGTCTCACGCATTGGCCGTGAGACACACGCAATTCAACCAGTTCACACGCTCACACGCCACACCATGTATTTCTCACGCTGAAAAGGCAATGCCAACCAAGTTGTCCTGCAAGCTTTATAACGTTGTGTACGAGGCGCACGCACACAAAGTGTGCACGCACACGCACCGTACGTTCGTTACTAGGTAACCAACAACATCGCGCGAACGCGCTGGGTTTGTGCTGGTGTAATGCATTGGTCAAAAAAAGTAGTTTTTTTTTTTTCTGACAGACCAGCCCATGAAACATGTAGATCAGCGGCCCATTGGTTCTTTTCTTGATTGACACTGGGCTGGCCCAATCACAACTTTAAACGAGTGAGCGAGCGTGCAGCAGTGTCAGTGTGTATCTGTCAAAATATTCAGCGAGATGGAGAAGAAACGCAAGGAATGTGCAGAGAAATAGCGTGAAACAATAGAAACTGACCTTTAAAGCAGACACTGTAAACTGTGTCAAAATATACAGTATGTTTTCTGCCCTTCATCAGCTCCTGTGATGATGATGATAGTGAGGAGGATCAGGAGAGAGATGAGTAATCCGCGGTAAGCATAACTACTTTCAAAACACTTAGGCCATGTCATGAGTGTAGGAACCCATAACCCAGTTACAGATTATTTCCATATCTGCATATTTGACGATTACCGCAATTCACTAGAAATTTAATGAGAGGCGTTTGTAAACCATGTTTTCCGCCAAAATAAAAGCTTGATGCAGTTTGCGTCAAAATAAAAGATCATGTGCTTATCTCTTTCAAGTATAGAAATAGGTACAAATCTAATTATGAAAGTTTCCTTTATTTTTTAGTGCATTTGTTTTTACAAAATATGGCTATTACGGTCATAGGATTAATATTATAACTATTATTATGTAGTAGGTGTAATGTAAATAGACACTGTAACTAAAAGAGGTTTAAATTTTTCTTTGTTTAATTTGCACACTGAATATAGTTTGGAGCTTTTAATTTTGAACTCTCAAAGTGCACCAGATTGATGGATTTAACATTAAAATGCAAAAAAAATTCTCACGAGGGGCAATTTGTTATATTTTTGTATATTTGTAATTTGAAATATAACATTAAATAGTATATTTGATGTGATGAATTGCTCTGTCATTTATCAGATTTACCAATTGTTATAATTTCAATTTGTGCTGGTTAATTATGAACAATGGGTAAAATTGGGGGGCGGGGACAGGCGGGGGCGGGCCTCCATTAGGGCTCCTCCCCTAACCGCATGTGATCTCACTCCAAGCTTTTGATAAAACTTGAGAACCCTGTTCGCCGCCATTCTCCGTAGAAGATGGATTCTAAGAGACCGACTTGTAGTTCATTTCAAACACCAACGCAAACTCCACGTAAGATAAAAAAAAGAAAACTTTTGTCTAGTGCAAAAGACCTCTGGTTGCAGTTTCGCTTGCCGCCAGAGGGGGCATAGTTCTGCAAAAACTCAGAGACTTGCGCAATGCACCTTTAACAGTTAAAGGTGAACTAAGTCACTTTTTTTACCTTAACTGAACAGCTTCGGAGTCATTGGAATGGTTATATTACTTATTTCGGGTTGAATGGTGGTCGTTTCGCACCCCCCTGGTGCCCGTGAGCGGAAAATACGCACTTGCAACTTTGAGCCGGCCGGCCGCTGCGTCAGGAAGTCTCGCGTGATATCAGGTCTCGCGATGTAAACAATTGCTTTACGGCCAAAAGAAATCTGCTAAAATGCTGTCATTATTGCGCTCCCTCACGCTGTCCGAACCCGAATGAAGAAGACGTTTTAAAGAATGTCCCATCTGCTTTGATGTCGTTGATCTATAGCCTCTGGTGTCTGAGAATCACCATCGAGTTTTTACAACAGTGTTGTCAAATATCTATTCCGAAGCTGTGGGGGGAGCTCTAGAGAGAAACCTGCGAGCAAAAAGCTAGAATACAGCGAAGAAATCCCGAAGCTACTGAGTGCTGCTTTAAGCATTGAGGTGTTTGGCCAGGTGACACATGTATCGGCCAATTAGCTCATGTAGTGTCATTTTGAATAGCAGTGTTTTGAAATGGCAAACATGTGACTTTATGTCAGATTGTTGTGTCTTATGCAGAGAACGGTGTTCAGTGCATTTAAAAAGTGCCATTTTGAATTGCAAAATGTGTGTAAAGCAGTCTTTTAGAGACTTGAGAAGAGGTTTTGCTCTCTGTGTGTCAGTTTAAATAAGTGTGCTGTGCATGTCATTTTAGTGTGTTAGCAATTGGAAAAAAAACTGTAAACATGCCAACATCAGTAGTAGTTTGGGATTATGGTGTAGATGTTGCTGCCTCTTTAGGAAATAAATCCATCACAAAATGTGCAAATTTTGGATATTTGGTGCTCGATTGATCTATTTTCACATGAGAGTTCATAAATCATTACTTTAAACCAGAAACCTAAATTAAGATATTTGCAAACTTGTTTGGATGAAGGACCATGCAGGAGATCTATGAGGAAAAAGTCTCTTATATGCCATTCTTCTTTATCTTAAAGGAGTAGTTCACTTTAAAATGAAAATTACCCCATGATTTACACCCTAGTTATATTAAAGGTTGTATCAGCGATTGCAGGCCCAAAAAAGGCCCAAACATAAATGATCACATTCATCTAATCTTTCCTAACGATCCGCTAGCTGCCCGCCCCATAAGCAGGCCGTCAAAAAACGGGGTGGGTGTTGTGAGGTTTTTTGACGGCCTGCTTATGGGGCGGGCAGCTAGTGGATCGTTAGGAAAGATTAGATGAATGTGATCATTTATGTTTGGGCCTTTTTTGGGCCTGCAATCGCTGATACAACCTTTAATAACACCGGAGTTATATTAATTAACACCATCATATTGAAGCTCAAAAAAGTGAATCCATCCATCATATAAGTGCTCCACACGGCTCCAGGGGTTAATAAAGGCCTTCTGAAGCGAAACAGTTTGAGTAAGAAAAATATTCATATTTAACATGTTACAAAGTAAAATTCTAGCTTCCGGCCAAACGGCCGTTCACAGTACTCACACCTAAAGTGCAACTTACGCAACTTGTGATGTCAGAAGTAGCGTAAATATCAGCAGTATGTCGCATTACTCGCATAAGTTGCGCTTAGACTTAAGTCCTTAGACTTAGTCTTTAAGAAGTCCTGACTATATCTCACTGTCAAATATTTAAAGCTTATACAAAAAGCCAGTGGCATTGATTATGAAACCTCAAATTCAAACAGCAATACAGTCAAATCAGACAACAAACCTACCTGACATTATCAAATTAAGTTTACATTATGTATTATCTGCCATATATTTTTAAACAGGAAGTTTAAACAGTTGATACTATGACATAAACATATATAAAGCTAATTAAAGGGGAAGTGTTTGTTTCCATTATCTTAATTTCTGAGTAACACCAACCCTGATTCTCATTGCTGTGATCATCATGTCATTTCTCTACATCTATTGCTATATATACATCAACCGCCTGCACCCACAGTGACCATCAGAGGCCTGAGAGTGGAAGAAAGCCTGTCAGTTTGACATGTTTTTTTCACTACTGCTCTGTGGGTTTAACCAATTCCGACTCTAATCAAGTGACAAAATAATGACAGTCAGAATACTTATTGTCATGGGTCTCACAACCAGTTTTGAATCACGTACACAGATCATCATTGTAAAGACCACCTCTGATATTATCACATATAAACCTTTATGCAGCTGCAGAAGTTTGATTGACAGCTGAAGATAATGATGCAGTTTGGCTTTAAATCACAAACACTGACCAGCCAGTCACTCACACATCTCACACTCTCCTTCTACGGAGTTGAAAACTGATAAAAGTGGCTGTGGACCGGATGTGTCGTTGCGTTGTAAAGTCACCCAGAAATTCTTGGTAACACTGGTGTTTTCATACTTCCCTTTTGTAAGGCTCTGAGACTGTCAACATTTGGCAATACATATTTTGACTAGTCTGACAGTAATTCATAATGTTTGGTTTAAAGTGATCTGCATAAAGCCCAAATCAGATCCAGCATTGAAATTAATCACTTCTCATTCAGTCTGATGTAGATTTGCATTAATTCCTAATAAACCATCGTTATAACATATATGAACATGCCTAATAAGACTTTTCTTAAAATGTATTCAAGGCTCTTTATGAGGAACTCTTTCACAATAAAAAAAAAAAATATATATATATATATATATATATATATATATATATATATATATATATATATATTTTTTTTTTTTTTTTTTTTTTTTTTTTTTTTGTGAAAGAGTTCCTCATAAAGAGCCTTGAAGCCTTATAGTTTTTGTTTCTCTCTTTTGTTCTAAATTCTTATTCGGTTCTGAAATCAAGGAAGTATAAGCAACTGTGAACTACGTTTTCTTCTGTGTTTGTTCAGGAAGCGTTGCGTCTATAAGACAGACTGTGTGTTTGACAGCGTGTCATTAATAGATCAGGATGGAGCTCAGTTCACTTCCTCTAATGATCTGTGAGTATTTTTTTCTCATTTATGCATCATTTTCACATTTTGTATAATGATCTAGTGAATCAGTGTTTATCTGTATTTCATCTTTTTATAGTGAATCTGTTTTTCATTTATGCTGCTAATAATTTGAGCAGCAAATCAGTCTGTGGCTCATGATATCCACACTGTTAATTTAGCGTAAAATATAATACTCTTTTATCCTGTAAATTTCTGGTGAATTTTTACCGTGCGCGTGTGCGTGTGTGAAAGTGAAAAACACTAGCTGAATGAGAGTGTATTGATCATTACTGTGATTCTTCAGTCGTTCAGTTTATGGTTTGTAATGGTTCATGTGTTGAATCACACATACTGTCTTGTTCTGTAAAGTTACTTTGTTGTCTTCAGTAGATCTTCAGCATCTTATATCTTTAGCATAGTAGATCTTTTAGTGTATCGTAGTCTTTTTGTGATGTGCTGACTGACATCAATGACCAACTTCCCATATGAAGCACTGATGGCACGCAAGATAAGATCTGCAGTCCAATGGCTTGAGCTTCTCTTCACTTTGTGGTTGTATCATGACAGCATCACGCAGATATTCTTAGCAATGAAGATGATTTCATCACACTTCCTCTTTCATGCCCAATATCTCCAGTTATTATTGACTGCCTTATATAGATGTGAAAGAGTACAGATCTCTTTCATCAAATCAACATTGTCACACCTTGTTGTTTTTTTTCTATTTAAAAAAAGTTTTCTGCATGTTTTAATTTATCTCGCCCACCTTTTAAATGCGTGTGTGTGTGTGTGTGTGTGTGTGTGTGTGTGTGTGTGTGTGTGTGTGTGTGTGTGTGTGTGTGTGTGTGTGTGTGTGTGTGTGGTTTGTCTCTTTTTGCTTTTTAGTGCTGATTTCATACATCCGCCCTGGACAAACTCAAGGTGATTTATACATTTATATTTTATTCAAATCTTATATACAATAACACAGTGGAGCAGAAAGCATTTATAGCAGCATGTCAAGTGTTCATGTCATTTATTGGGTCCTTATGATACAGCTGAGCTGTGTATGAAACAAATGCCTTGTATGATTAATGTTTAAACATCTGAATGTTTTGTGTGATGTTATAGAGAGACCAAAGGCTGTAGTGATTATAGAGCCTGACAAACATGAAACCGTCACTGTCAGATGTGAAATACCAGGAACTGAAGACGACTGGACATACAGCTGGTTTAGAGACGGATCATCTCTGCCCTTCAGCTCTGACAGAGAATTCAGCTCCAAACCTGATGAATCTCTCAGTAGCATCAACGTCACCTGTAGAGGAGAGAGAAGAAGTGATGGACAGAAGTCAGAGATCAGTGACGCTGTTACACTGACTGTATCATGTGAGTCTGATCCTCTTCACAGCTGAAATCAGTTACACTGAGAAGTGATGATGTGATAAAAAGGGCTTTTATTTGCACAGAAGAAAAGAAGGTGGTTGTAAATAAAGTGAGGTTATTGTTCTCAGCGAGCAGGGCATGATGTTTCTAGAGGAACAGAGCGGTTAGATTTATTGATATTTTAATTGTATTGCACTATTACTGGACAGACGAGAAATAAATTTTCATTATCTTCTTTTATTCACTTATCTTGGTTTCTTTCAGATGTTTTATCATAACTTCTGTTTGTGCAGTTCTTCTAGAGACACCTAAACCTGTTCTGACTGTTCAGCCTGAACCATCACAGATATTCAGAGGAGAGAATGTCACTCTCACATGTGACATACAGGGAGAAGGATGGACATACAGATGGAAGTGTGATGATAGAGAGCACACATCTACAGAGAAAGAGTTCAATATCACTGCAGAGATCAGACAGAAGTGCAAGTGTAGAGGCTGCAGAGGATCAGACTGCTCTGACTGGAGTAATGAAGTGACTCTGACTGTGTCGGGTGAGTGATCATCACTTATAGAAATCATGATCTTGCTCAGATGGTATTTCAATATACAGTACAAATGCAGAATGATGCAAACATCACAGCAATTTACTGCTCTTGTTTTACTGTGAATTCACATTATAAAGTTGTCTTTAACCATGCTGCTATGAGAAATGTAACTGTTTACCACTGTAATTGTTTTGAAGTCACTGTAGGAGCATTAATTATTTTATATTTCTTATTGGTTATTCAGTGTCACGTGGGCACAGGTGATCACTTCCGTTGTTTGTTTGTTTGTTTGTTTTATTTACTTTGGTGGATTGTTTGAGCTAGTGTTGGAAGAGGTGAGTAGCGGGAGCCAACTTTCTGTTGACAGTATTGCATTAGTTAAACCATATCTGCATATGTCAAGCTAAAATACAAGTAAAAATCAAGATTGCTAGTCTTCCTTTAGTAGTGAAATGACGATAGAGTGCGAGCGAGTCACAAGCTATCCTCTATGTGGCTATTGGATGCCGTGACCATAGTCACCATAATAACATTTGCATGGGATCTTGGACCTTGATCCTATTAAAATGTATTATCTAGACAAGTCAGAAATAAGTTATTTGGCTGATTTTAAGTTGCACTGTAAAAAAAAAATTATCTTAAAAAAAACAGTCAATGACTGTCGATGGCACTGACATGTTCATTGACACAGATATTTACTTTTGAGAGATGAACTAAGGATTTTGAGCAAGAGACTGGCTTTTGCAGGTAATCCATGGTGTTTTGCTATTTGTACAAATTGTTTTGAGAAATGCACTTACTGTTATGCAAATGTCGAGGATGATTTGAGAAATGTACCAAAGCGACTGAGAAAAACTGTAATGTCACAATACCTAAGATAACAGCTGGATTTTACAGATATTATTTGTAATTTTACCGAGTTTTGAGTACAATTTAAAATGAAAGAAAATGAACGTCAAAAAATGTACAGTGTAGTCAAACTATTCTTAGCAAGAATATGAATATTTACCAATAACTTATTTAAAATTCAAAACTGTTTGTAGATGGATCTTTCACAGTAGTGAAGCAACTACTGAAATACATCTTTAAAAGATGTGATGTCAAGATTTTTTTTTTTCTTATAAGCATCATCTAATGTTGCACAGACAACAAATACTTGACACAAAACACAACAATGGTGACACACAACAAACACACACACCGACATTAACATATCACCGACATTACAAAATAAACCAACAACACAAGTGTACCAAAAATAAGTTCAGCAAAACAGATAAAAGCAACAAGTATAGAAATATAAATAATTCAGCATAATCTGCATTGCATGCTGGGTGATGCACTGTAAAAATACAGTATGATGTTTTTGCTTTCCAATACTGTAAACTCACAGTAATACCATGATTTTCTTTAACAGAACAATTGTAAAAACTTGCCTAAAATAGCCAGTTAAGTACTGTAGATTTTACATTAAATTTCTGAGAGTGCAGATACAAGAAAAGTCCTACTGTGAAATTACAAATTATTAACCTGTAAACTATTAAATTGTAATTTTACACTAAAATGTATAATGTTTGTGCAGTGACAGAGTTTAGGACAGGTTGAGTCAATTCAGTTATGGCCTACAGTATTTCATAACCTCTGTTACTTCAATTACAGAGACACCTAAACCTGAGACACCTAAAGCTGTTCTGACTGTTCAGCCTGAACCATCACAGATATTCAGAGGAGAGACTGTCACTCTCACATGTGACTTACAGGGGGAAGGATGGACATACAGATGGGAGTGTGATGATAGAGAGCACACATCTAAAGAAAAAAATTTCAACATCACTGCAGAGTTCACACAGAAGTGCGAGTGTAGCGGCTGCAGAGGATCAGTCTGCTCTGACGAGAGTGATGAAGTGACTCTGACTGTGTCGGGTGAGTGATCATCACTGACTGACATCAGGATATTGCTCAAATGATATATGAACAATTATTAATAAATTGAAAAAAAGAAGAAAAAAAGAAGAAAAAAAACAGTACTAGTGAACATTTCTAGATGCTGCATGTTAGACAGACTGAACTGTGAGTTACAGTAGCATAAAATTTTACAAGCCATGTCTCTCAGGATCTGTATCTGTATACATCTTTATGAGAGCTCTCATGTTAGATCATAAAACAGCCATACAATTACATTACTCATAATGAGCTGAAGGGTGAGGTAAGATTAAGACGCATTAAGTAAATGATAGAAGTCATAAGCAGTGATAGATGATGACTGAAGGCTGTATATTAACACAAGATCATGAAATATTTACAGACAAACCCAGAGTAACTGTGAAGCCCCAGAGTTCAGTGTTCACTGGAGACACAGTTACTCTGAGATGTGACGTGAGACGCTCAACTGGACTGAGGATTATCTGGTACAAAGACTTCCAGAGAATAAAATCTGGTGATGAGACAGTAACACTGAGAGATGTGAGAGTCTCTCATGGAGGAGAGTACTGGTGTGGTGTAATAAGAGAAAACAACTCCACAACACAAGGTCATAGAGTCACGCTAACAGTCAGAGGTAATGTGCCAATCTGATTTAATAAGAGTAATATTATTCAGATTAATGTCATCCATCAACAGTATCATGTTCTGTCAGTTAAATTAAACATCAGTTCATTTCTCACAGAGAGACCCAAAGCTGTATTGCGTGTTCAGCCTGATGGACGAGTGTTCAGAGGAGAGACGGTCGCTCTCACATGTGACATACAGGAGTCAGACGTCACTAGCTGGAACTACAGCTGGAATAAAGATGATTCAGAGATTCATGTCAGTCAATCACAGGAATACAGAATCAGTTCAGTTAGTGAATCTCACACAGGCCAGTACAGCTGTAGTGGAAGAGAGACGCGAGGATCACGATACACACACACCAGTGATGCAGTTACACTGACGCTTTCAGGTGAGTGTGTTCAGATCAACTTCACATCATGAGTAAAAAACATCTGCAAAAAATAAACTGTAACCAACATGTTGAAAAATAAAACAAGCAGTGAGTAATTTAACTGTAAATACCAGAGAAGTGTTGTAATGTAATGTGCTCCACTATATAGCTCTGTTGAAATATATGTAACTTCAACAACAGCTATTTAAAAACGAAATAATTTAATCTAAGCTAATAATCAAATTGCAGATGATTAGCTACCCTTAACTGACTTGATTAATTTGACCTAGAGAACTTTTATTTTAAACATTAATACTTCCAGGAGCATCAGAATCTCGTGATCTGATCATTGGAGTGGCCGCAGGATTGAGCGTCTTGTTTCTGCTCATTCTCTTACTGGTCCTGCTGTGGCGCTGCAAACACAACAAAGGTTCCTCTCAACTCTATTATGATCGATGGATTTAAAGATAATTTGATATAAATACCTGTGGGCAGAAAAGCCATTTTGCGTTTTGAAAAGCTGGTGTTTAGGAATCATTGCTAAAGTTTCTCTGTGTTTGAGCAGGAGGAGGATCTCCGTCTCCCTCGACTGACCATCAGCAGCACAACATCAGAACAGAAGAGCAGAAGAAGAGTAGACATACCCTCAATATCTTCAACTGCAATTATCTATTTTTACATTTGAAATTACAATATACAGAATTATATACATCAACACTGACATGAACGGATAGATAGATAGATAGATAGATAGATAGATAGATAGATAGATAGATAGATAGATAGATAGATAGATAGATAGATAGATAGATAGATAGATAGATAGATAGATAGATAGATAGATAGATAGATAACTGACCTATAAAAGGGTGTAGTTTATCAACATTTTGTTTAATTTTATTTTCCATGATGGATAACAAAATAAGAACTCAATAAGTGAAAGAGTAAAACCAGAAAAAGACTCAATCTCACTCAGTCTTTTTTCAGACACAGACTCGGTGAATGGCCCTTCTGATGTGACCTATGCTGAGATTGACCTGAAACCAGTGAAGGAAATGGAGAAAAAGAAAGGAAACAAAGGTATGACCACACCGGACCACACGTTCTGCTTGTTTGCTGTGATAATGCAGTAATATAAACGCATACATAAATGATCGTTGTAAATAGTGATGTCATTTACATAGTGAAGACTCAACTCTTGTCATCTGTAGGAAAGACCAGTGAGAGTTCTGCCACTGTTTACTCCAAACTCAACATCAAAACAGTTTAAGGTGAGGTAAGCTAAAAACAGCACAAAATATCACAATATATCATACATATCATGCAATTAATTTAAAAAATCTGATTTTATACTTGTATTTGTATGATTTCAGGTGCTGTTGATGGTTATAGTCATATGACGAATGATCAGATGAGACACAAAACTCAATGTTGTGATTCAAATATGAACCAAAAGTTGGTGAATTGGAGATATTACCCTTATTATTAATAATATAGTTTAATTTAGTCAACATAACGAGTAAATATACATAATCATGACATTATATAAACATGTTTTGTGTCAGTTGAGGTCAGCACAACAGCACACGATTAACATAAAATCTGTAAAAGTCCATAAAAGTTGCAATAAAAATCTCATCAATGCCATTTTAACTTTATAATGTGGTTGAAATGTTGCCAGTGTTTTTCCATGTTAGTGGCATATAAAGTTAGAAAGTCTAGAGAAATAACTGTAATGCTTAACTGCTGATACAGAACCATATGCATTCATCTATTACTGTGATTACTATAGCATTATTTATGTTATTACAGAATTCTGAATATTATAAGAAAAAAAAAAGCAAAACATTTGTAAATATTCTGCAAGCTAACTCTGTATACCCATCAGGTATTATGTATTAGTATGAATCTATCCTCTCGTTGTCCACTAGATGTCCCCATAGGGATGATCTGGTTGTTTCATGTCATTGTGTGATAGTTTTTGCTTTGTACTTGTGTTCTAGTGTCTTCTTTCTGTATTTACTGTGTGTTACTCTTGCATTAATACCTGCATTGCATTGGGCTTCAATCATGCATGTTAATTAAATAGTTTTAAGTGGTTTGTGTCTGATCTACATAACAAATGATCACAAGTTGAGCTTTGGCTCCACAACAATGTCATTGAAGCGTAAATCTGAAAAATAAAGAATAAACAGTGAACTTAATGACAATACTTTTCATTGTAGTTTAGATTTCATTTTTAACAGATCTGTTGTCTGTCAGATTTGTTTTTTATATATATTGCTGGCATAATGGTATTTAATTCAAATCATTAGCCTATATTTTAAATATGGCTGTTAAAAATAACAGATTAATTTCTATGATTAAAATGTGATGTTTAACTCGCTAACGCACGAGACCCATCGTGGAACCATCATCAATAACTGAGTCAACTTAAACCAAAGAATAAGTGATGGACCCTGATCAATTCAAACTGTTTCTAACCAAGTAAATGCAAACACATAAAGATAAAAATAAAACTAGTGTGTGATCAATATAATGGATGACAATTTTTAATGCTGTTTAAGAACTGAACCAATCGATAGTTTCACATGAAAGGTACAGACTAGTTTAATACAATATATTCAGAATGTGTGTGTGTGTGTGTGTGTGTGTGTGTGTGTGTGTGTGTGTGTGTGTGTGTGTGTGTGTGTGTGTGTGACATTAAAGCCTTTTTTTATTATGAGTTGCACTCAAAAACAGAATGTTGAATCTATTCAAGACGCACGTCAAGTGGTTCCACGCAAGTTGTAAGAACTAAATAAAGTACTATATCACTTACTGAGAAGTGAAGTGAAACTAACCATGATGTAGGGACTATTTTACACCAGGGATACACCTGTATCTTTCTGAGAAAGACTCTGGGGTTTATATGAACCACACATGTGCCTTTTTACAGTCCAGTTAAACACTATACTGGGACGTTATTTTAGTCGATCGGATCACAAGTAGACGAGAGACACACACACACACGTTTACACCTGGTGTTTCAGTCCGTCTCTTCTGTCCAAAGAGCAGCTCTGACATCATTTTTTTTTACTCAACTTATACTCACTTTTATATTAAAAAAAATTATATATTTTGAATATTTATTTATCTTTGAATTTTCTCTATGGCATTTTTTGAAAAACAATTTGAGTATCTTATTTCATTCTCCAAAAATAAATGTGAACTTCCTGAGTGTGCTGCCTGTGAAAACCACATCGTTTATATGCGGAAATCATTAATCATACGCCCCCGTTCAGCTAAAGACATCACAATCTGGATTCTACAGCTTTTTTTTTTCATTTTTAAAAATGATTGTGTGTTTATATATTTTATATCTTCCTTAAATGAAACGAGTGCAGCCAATAAATAACAAATAAACAAACAAAAACAAAGAAACTCAGCAATTGCCTTTATTTTACAAAAATAAAACCTTTGTATTGAGCAAATGAGACTCATTCAAACTGGAGCACCAAAGAAATATAAAAAAAAATCATGCAGTGCGTTTGAGAGAATGTGTAACACAGCAGACTCCATGATTCTCTTCAACATACCACCGATATTTTTGCAGTATACACTGTGCACTGTATGCCATTTTGTTTGCATTAAATACTTGGATGACCAACTGCATTTGCCAAAGATTAGCACAAGGTATCATCTGATCATTTCATTTCCAATTTGGAATGGAATAACGAGAAATGAAAAGATGGATCGTTTATTTGTTTTTGTTTTTTCGTTTAGTTTAATAAACGGAAAATGAGATTTCGGCTCGATTTCTCAATTTTCGTTTGTGGTTTACAAATCGGCTTATGGCTTTGATATTTTTTCAGCTTAACTTTTCATTTCCAGTGTGATGAATGAACGAGATATTAACATTTGTTACTTGACTCATAATTTGATACAATTTTCAAATATTATGAAATTTTTATACAAAATAGAATAAACAATACAATACAATAAAAAAAATAAAAAAATGGCTGTATTAAACATGCTACACAATGAGGTCACTGGATAACGATATAGGACTGTTTTAAATATATAATTAATCACTGAACACACTCTTAAAAATAACGGTTCTTTATTGGCCCTTTATTGGTTTCATTAAGAACCTTTAAAATCCATGGAATCTTTCCACTCCACAAAAGGTTCTTTAAATTGGAAAAGGTTCTTTAGATTTTTATAATATTCCTCACACTAAGAAAAAAAGTAAGAACTGATCACTGAAAGGTTCTTTGAGAAACCAAAAATGGTTCTTCAATTGATAGTTTTTCACATGACATCACACCCTTATACAAATACCCATCTGGAGGGCAAAACAAGGCTTTACTATATAAAATATTACTTATAAATATTATTATATTACTTTTAATATCACTAAGATAATGATATTATGAGACCAAATTCAATATACACCTTATTGATGATGCATACTATATACAGGTATGCAGATAAATCCAGAATATAAACACAACGCACAGTTTCTAATTGAGCATATTTCCAAAGAAAAACACTTTAATGAAAATACGTAACCATTTAACACATTGTGTTCATATTGTGGATGTTTTGCCCTCCAGGTCTCCGTCACCTAACCGGAAACTTTGAATTGCATCGCTACAAAACCCCCCGTTTGGGAACCTTTATTTTTAAGAGTGTAATGCATAATATTTCACAAACTTTTAAAATAAAAATACAGGCGGCATACAGTGTATATTGCACAGTATTCAGTAAGCATCCATCATATGACCATATAATTCCTACTTATCTATTATTCAGTATTAAAAACACACAAAATATACAGTTTTTCCTTTTTCTGTGGTTTCTGTGGTTCTCCGCTGCAGTGGCGTCTCTGACGTGTGCAGTATCTGTATGTGTCATATCTCTCCTAGTTTGCAGTAAACAGTGTTCATTTGCTCTGAATCGGGTTCTTCTGCCTTGTGTACTGTAGCTCTTACTTGAACAGTTCTGTCGTGTCCAGATCGCTGTTGCTCCGGATTCTCTATCATTAGCGTCACACTGTTTACTTGACAGGCCCTGGGCTGAGAAAGACACAAGCCAACAAATAAACAGGTCAAACAGAGTTTCACTGCATCTAACCTGGTAATATCAGGCACAAAATAAACCTGTAAAAGGTCAAACCTCACTATACAGTTATGATTCATCAAAACATAACATACATGTCGTGATGGAGTGTCATAGATGGTTGCTTCAGTGTTGTTTGCTGGAGGATTCTGGGATGCGCCTGGCTTGTCCACTGTGCTGTAGATCGTTTCATGATGCTGTTCAATCACGGTATTCATGTTACGGCCTGTCACAGCGTGACTGGACTGATACAGAGAAAGAACAGAGTTAAGAATGACACTCACGACAAATAATTGCGTCCCGAGAGAGAATTTTACTGATACCTGCGGATGAACTTTTGAAGTCTTTCTTTTCTTGACAACTACAACAATCAAACCCATAAACAATCCCAACGCAACAGCGACGCCGGCGATGACCGCCATCCAAGAGATGAGGTCTGGTGGAGAACGCGGATCACTTTGCAGTTTTTCATGGCCTAGAAATATTAAAACACATTTTAGAAAGAGAAACAACAACAAATCAGTTATTTATACAAGGATGGAGTGTCTATAGTATTTACACTAAGTGTGAAAAGTCCAGCTTGTTGGTAAAGGTTATTTACACTGACTCCGCCCACTGACGTCTGATTGGGCCATACAAGAACAGTAGCAGAAGTGTCGCGGTGAGGTGCGTGACATAAAGTTCAAAGTGACCCGCGTTCGAATCCGCCTTTTGCTGAAATTCGGTTTACTCCCATCACATATCAGATCAGAAAAGCATTTATTTCAAGAAAATATTCGAAAATTGGAAATAAAGTGTTTAACGTGTGTTTAATAATAAGGTGTTTATCGGTTAATGGTAGGTGTAGGGAGGGCTTTATTGTCACAATAACACAGCATCTATTTAATAATTTTAATAAATATAAATAATAAATAAAATAATTTACACTATGTTACTGCATACCGTTTAATGTACAACAACACTGAGGTATATACAAGTGTAATTATAAGTATACAAAGCATGTAATTTTTACACTTACCTACACTTACAAAGAAAATACAATTTGAACATATTGTAAATAGCTGCTGCCTTTATTATTAGGGGCCAAGCACTGAAAGTGTATGGAAGTCTAAGCCAACCTAATAACTTTTGAACCGTAAGGGCTAGAAACTACATTTTAGATTTTGCATCAAGATTGCATTATATGACGTCATTTTCCATCATGTAAATCTTGAATTCCTTCATTTTTTATATTTTAAAAACCTACTTTTTCGAACTCGTCCTACCTAGACGGTTGCTCCGATTTTCACGAAAATTTAACCAGATCATCTTCAGATCATGCCGATAAAATGTTATTGAATTCAAGTTGATTCGTCAAACCGTTCTCGAATACCGCGCAAACTAATTTTACGTAGCGCTTGCAAAAACAGACGTAAGGCTGTATCTCCGAAACACTTTATCGTATTCAGACCAAACTTGGTACATGTCATCACAAGCATGACCTGAGGCAACATGCTGCGTTTCGGCGCAGCGCCACCTACTGGTCCGGAGATTAAAAAAATGGCTATTTTTGCGTATAATATTTGAACAGTTTGTCCAAAAATCATATAAGTAGTCTTGTTAGATTTGGGGCGTAATGCCGAGTCAAATGATATCCGATTTTCCCATATCGCCCATTTTGGGCATCGACCATTTAGAATTTTGAATTAAAATTCTGTATTTTTTGAACGCATGAACGTATCGTTCCAAAACTTGGTGTGTGTCATCGGCATGATGCTCTGAAAGAGTCTGAGAAGTTTTGGACCAGAAAAAAAATATTTACATGCTTATAACTTTGGATTTGGTTGACTTATTTTCACGGGAGTCATCTCCTTACATTCCCGAATCCTTGCCGAGTCCAACGATACCGAACATGCTAGATTTTGCCTTATGGTTAACGCAATGTTGTAAATTAGCATTTAAAAAACATTCGCCAGTATCTTCGAAACCAGTAGACCGATGGAGACGAAACCACCGTAGGAAGTTCGAAAATATAGGTTGTTGGCTAAACACTAATGCCCAAATGTCAAAACTGTTATAGTAAGTGGCAAAAAAAATCCAATCAAATTCGCTTTTTATGCTCTCATACATATATATAACTCTAAAACAAAATTTGGTATATTCACCAAATTTGACACACACATGTATGGGCTCACTCTGAAAACACATAAAAAAAAAGGTGGAACTACACCACTTGGTGTAATTACAATATAATCTAATGATATTAAATGCTACATTTTAGGAATTCATTGTGGCTCTTCAGCTATCAGGTTAACCATAAGCTACATTAGCATTAAGATATCTGAGATAACCTAATAAGATAACCTAATCTAGCCTAATCAAGCTGCTAAAAGACATGCCACGAGCCCCAAACCATTCAGGTCGTGGGTTTGTATCATACAGTATGTGGCACATGCCTAGACCGCGATAGGCACTGTGGCCAGAAGTGGTGGAAAAGTTGCTTCAGTTTCAGACATGGTGCAGTCTGGCTATCACCAGAGCAAGCTCAATCTTTTAAGATTGAACATTAGTCTGGGGAGTCTGCTCTGTATTTTCTACTGCACAAGAGGCGTGATCAACGGGCATAGTTCAAATGACTCTGTACGCAATTGGATAGTCAACCAATCAGACCAACGATCCGGGTGACGTACTTTGCAGAGCTACGCGAGAACTCCAGGCAGGAAATGTGTAACCAAACGTGTTGATCAGCGGTTTGCAGAAGCAGCAATGGAATCGAGAGATTTTTGCAGGTTATGCAAAATCAAACATGAAAGTTTGTGGTATTTACACCCATTCGAGCGATTGGTTTGCTAAACTAAAGAAGCCATTGAGCATCGTTGAGAGGTTAAAAGGAATTGGACAGAGCCGTAACGGCTGGATTAAACCCGCCAATAGCGCGCCAGGTGGATAAGCCAGTTTTTGATTGGTTCCCGCAAATATGTAAAGGAAGCAGCAGAGATAAATGTACAGGTTTCCAGCCTGAGCTGCAGGGCGAAATCAAATCGCTGGCAGATCCGGCTGGGTTTACCCAGTCTAGACGTGGTGTCTATCTGAGAAGGAACTCAATAAATAAGACATGTGGTGCATTTATATAAAAATTCTTCATTTTGAGTTGATCCTCACTTGAAACGTTTTTTCATCGTGGAAGTTTTGCATTTGGTGAGCTAATAAAAGGTCAAATAGATATTTTGTGTACAGTTATTTAATTATGCCATCCGGTATCATGGACTCACTCTCTTGTTTCACACAAACACAGCTGCTGCCATTTTGCGACGATTTTTTTGAACACTGGATCACAAGATAACAAACAGTTACGATTTTAAAACAGTTTCATCTCAAATCAATATCTCTTATTATCCCCATAATTATTAATGTGTTGAAATGATGTGTAATAAGTGGTATGACTGTATACTGTATCTCTTAAATGTGCATCTAGTTTGAACTTGCCGTGCTGCAACTGCTCTCTCCGCGGAAGCTTTACGTTTAAAGACCTAATAAAAAATGTCAACTCAGATCAATATTTCGTGTCTAATTATTTAATTATGTGACAAGTAGCGTGTAATAAGTGAAATAATGTACATCCAGCCTGTTGTTATCTCAGAATAAACCCCTTCAGGTGTGTGTGTGTGTGTGTGTGTGTGTGTGTGTGTGTGTGTGTGTGTGTGTGTGTGTGTGTGTGTGTGTGTGTGTGTGTGTGTGTGTGTGTGTGTGTGTGTGTGTTATCTCAGAATAAACCCCTTCAGGTGTGTGTGTGTGTGTGTTATCTCAGAATAAACCCCTTCAGGTGTGTGTGTGTGTGTGTGTGTGTGTGTGTGTGTGTGTGTGTGTGTGTGTGTGTGTGTGTGTGTGTGTGTGTGTGTGTGTGTGTGTGTGTGTGTGTGTGTGTGTGTGTGTGTGTGTGTGTGTGTGTGTGTGTTATCTCAGAATAAACCCCTTCAGGTGTGTGTGTGTGTTATCTGGCTTGATGTGCATTAACCCTTACTTATTTTATCTTATTTTATTTTAAATCACATATCATGTATCTGAAATCACATACTTCCCCACTATATAGTAGGCGAAAAAACAGTATGTGACAAAAGTAGTATATCTGAATTCACAGTCCTCATCAAACTCATAAAAGGGTAGGCAAAAAGTACCCGGATGACCTACTACTTCCAGCAAGTGTGCATACGATGGATACTTCACTATCCCAATGACAACGTCCAGATTACATTCACACTATATAGAAAATATCGTGAAGTAATTACTTAAAATTAGTACCTACTCAAGACAGTAATGTATTCCCCTTTATACTTTAGAAAATTAGTTTACACTGACAATTTGTAAAATAGTTTCAAAGAAGCTTTACAGAAATGAATGAATTCATGAACATTTGCAACACTTTAATTTGGCACTTTAGAGTTAGATAATAGGATGGTTATTGGGACACATATACACATATTTGTGACGATATAAACAATCAAGTAGTTTGTGGTGCCAAATTTAGCCAATCAACCGCCTCCATGTTTATCTTATTAAATATTCATGCTCTTTGTAAAGCCATGGAAACTATTTTTCAGCATCTGAAGGAAACAGTTATTAACTTCAGACAGTGTTATAAACACTCCTCCGCGGTCCTTCATTAGAAACCAGAGGGGATTTACATGACCATGTTTCCACAGATGTGACAGCTATTAAAACACACACTCGTTGCATGCTGTACAGAAATATGCAAATAAGAACATTAACTCGGGGTTTACAAATGTGTGAAGCGTGAAACCCGAACCAAGATGAGTGTTAAATAAACTTACAATTAATGTTGGGAGAGTGAGAACGATTCTTGCTGACGTGGTTGTTGACTTGGCACCAGAAGCCACTGCGGTCCAGAACAGTGACAGTGATGTTGATGTTGATGTTGATGTTGGATAGAGACGCCTGTGTCTCCTCACACACACTCTGGTCGCAGTCATACGAGGCCCAGCTGCCATTGATGGAGCAGTTCACCGTGGCCCGACACACTCCAGCAGACGAATTTACATCATGAGGACTCACTATGATTTCAGGCATTGAGAGAGTGTCTGCAAAAAGGCCGTAGATGAGTTAGAGGCAACATCTGAGCTGATGTACTGAAGTATATATACAGGAATCAACATTTGAAGAGGATCAAAACCTTTCATCAAAGTTATACATGAATTTTGAACCCGTTCTTGTCTTAGGACAACTTTGAGGAACTTTTTTGATCCACTTCAAATGTTGAGTACTACATGATGTATGTAAATAAAGATGGATGGATAGACAGATCTTACTCTCCACTATAAGATTGAATGCAGCCAGAGTTTCATCCTCCCAGTCCGTAAGAGCCTCGTATAGTCCATTGTCATTCTCCTGAACGTCGTGTACGGTCAAAGACTGATCTGAGGAGTTTAAACTTATTTTTTCCCTAAAAACATTTGGAACTCTATTTGACTTTGCAAGCAAGTCTCTCCTGTTGAATCGCCGCCATACGACTTCAGACTGGTTTCTGGGACTGATGCTCAGACGGATCGATTTTCCTTTCAATCCATAAAGATTCTCTTGGCATTTAGCTGCAAAATCTGAAGGAATGAAACACAATTTAAGTCTAAATCATCTATTACATATCCGTTCAGTATTCTGAAGTTTGGTATCGTCCTACAATCATAGTGAAACAAGAAACTTAGCACTTTTTATGATTAACAACATTTGAACTTGTTTGTGAAACTGTTCTGCTGAAGTCAAAACTCCTGGTTTGTGGCTTTGCTGCAGTAACTCGCCTACAGCTGCAGCTCTTTTACTGGTGCATTGCATCAGCCAATCAGAAAGCAGTTCAAAGGTGCAGAACTTGACATTTCAAACTTTTGAAGGATGTCACTTATGTTCACTGCATTGACTTGATCAAAGAATACATATTAAAGTGTAATTTATTCCTGTGATCAAAGCAGAATTTTCAGCATCATTACTCCAGTCTTCAGTGTCACATGATCCTTCAGAAATCATTCTAATATGCTCAAGAAACATTTTTTTTTTTGTTAAATTTTTTTTTTCTTTGGTGAATAGAAAGCTTTAAGAACATAAAAAATATTAATATATTATTACTGTCTCTTTTGACTAATTTATTTATCATTGCTGAATTAAAGGTGAACTAAGTAACTTTTTTTACCTTAACTGAACAGCTTCGGAGTCATTGGAATGGTTATATTACTTATTTCGGGTTGAATGGTGGTCGTTTCGCACCCCCCTGGTGCCCGTGAGCGGAAAATACGCACTTGCAACTTTGAGCCGGCGGGCCGCCGGCCGCTGCATCAGGAAGTCTCGCGTGATATCAGGTCTCGCGATGTAAACAATTGCTTTATGGCCAAAAGAAATCTGCTAAAACGCGGTCATTATTGCGCTCCCTCACGCTGTCCGAACCCGAATGAAGAAGACGTTTTAAAGAACGTCCCATCTGCTTTGATGTCGTTGATTTACTAGCCTCTGGTGTCTGAGAATCACCAACGAGTTTTTACGACAGTGTTGTCAAATATCTATTCCGAAGCTGTGGGGGGAGCTCTAGAGAGAAACCTGCGAGCAAAAAGCGAGAATACAGCGAAGAAGTCCCGAAGCTACTGAGTGCTGCTTTAAAGTATTTTAAGTCCCCCTGTTGTGAAAATCCAGCTTTTAATGTTGTTTATATGTCTATCTGGTGTTTTTAATATGCTTTAAGACAAACCATGTGTAAATTCATAAGTCGACAGCATTGCTGAGTATTTTCTCCTTAAAACTGCAGTGAACCAAAGACAGTCTCAAAAACACGCTTTGAAATCGCTGGTGTTTCTGACGTCACAAACTACCTTGTAACCAATCAGATCAACGTGTGACCGTCAACGAGCGGATCTCTGAGCTGAGTGAGTGAGTGGAGGCGGGGCTCATTTGCATATTCATAGAACCGCGCATACTAAACGTAGAGTTACATTCAAGCTATTCTAAGACATGAAGAATTTTTTTAAAGGAAAAAAACTTTTAAATATGTAATTTTGGCGATCAAAGATGAGTTTTAAGGGATAAAATTATTGATTACAGGGGGACTTTTAAAACTTAATGACCCCAAACTTTTGAGTGATACAACATGCTAAAGAAAGTCTGGAAATGGTCCACCGTGACGAAAGAAATGTCATATGAGTTTGGAAAGCACAAGGGGTGTTTAGTGAGAAATATGTCTTAATCTGAACAAGAAACTGTGAGGGAATCTTTAGATTATATTTTGAGCAGGGAAATCCATCATAAAGTAGATTCGTACCTAAACTGAAGCCAAAAATACACAGCAGAAAGAGTTTCATAGCTGTCAGCTCGACTTTGAAGACTGAAAATAAGACACCAGACTTCCTGTTGAGCACCTGCAGGGCGGAAACAGGAAAGAAAAAGAGAAGTTAATGTCAGCAGAGCAGTTTTCTGCAAAACAAGCTTTACATACAGAGCATCAAACCAAAAAAAGAAAAAAGAAAAAAAAGAAGAAAAAAATATATATATATGAAATTCTATTTCAATTTCTGATATCCACTATAAATCCGCCTCAGACTACTTCTGTAAAGCTCAACAAAATAGAAAATATACACAACTGAAAATGAGCGATTATTGTACAGTGTGTGAGTGGGTGTGAGTGTGGGTGTGGGTGGGTGTGTGTGGGGGGTGGCGGTAAGTTATGCAGTTAGTAGAGCGTATCAGTGTAATTTTCTGTCAATTCTGCTGGAAAATCTGAATCTCGCTGAATTTTCAGTGCATTTTTCACAGTTTTTTTTTTTTTCACAATGAGTCACAGACAGCAGAAAAGTTCACCTCCACCAACACACACACACACACTCACACAGTTGCATAGTCTAAGTCTCGCCAACTCAACTAGCAGATATTATTCTGTATGTGAAATTTACTCTTTTCTAAGTCATGCAACTGTTTATGTATTAACCTGCTCAACCTGTGAACACTTTACACTTCAAACTTTACACACTTTATAACACTTTATAATGTACAAAACTGGCATGTTGTCAAAAGTACGTTACTTGTGTTAAATCAGACATTGTTCAGAAACAGCTGTGCACAGAATGCAGATATGAACTAAAATGAAACAGATTATGCACGCACTCACCTTTCAGTTATTACACGTCAAATGTATGAATGTAATAAATTGATGACATGACGAGAGAGTTATAACATCTTACCTGCAAGCTCTGCTGTGGTAAATGTCTTGAACAGGATGAGAGGAGACAGATGTGTGTGTGTTTCCACTCACAACTGAATTATGAACTCTTCCTGTTCATTTGCATATGAACGAGTCCCATGACATAAACGTGACGTCTTTCGGAAACTCTATGATTAATACATCACAATTTGTTGATCTATCTATCTATCTATCTATCTATCTATCTATCTATCTATCTATCTATCTATCTATCTATCTATCTATCATCCATCCATCCATCTGTCTGTCTGTCTGACAATCTATCTATCTATCCTTCCATCGTCAATCTCTCTATGTATCTTTCCGTTCATCATCCATCCATCCATCTGTCTGTCTGTCTCTGTCCATCCATCCATCCATCCATCCGTCTCTGTCCATCCATCCATCCATCTATCCATCCGTCTCTGTCCATCCATCCATCCATCTATCCATCTGTCTCTGTCCATCCATCCATCCATCCATCCATCCATCCATCCATCCATCCATCCGTCTCTGTCCATCCATCCATCCATCCATCCATCTGTCTCTGTCCATCCATCCATCCATCCATCCATCCATCCATCCATCTGTCTCTGTCCATCCATCCATCCATCTGTCTGTCTGTCTGACAATCTGTCTATCTATCCATCCATATATCTATCTATCTATCTATCTATCTATCTGTCTGTCTGTCCTTCCATCATCAATCTCTCAATGTATCTTTCCGTTCATCATCCATCCATCCATCTGTCTCTGTCCATCCATCCATCCATCCATCCGTCTCTGTCCATCCATCCATCCATCCATCCGTCTCTGTCCATCCATCCATCCATCTATCAGTCTGTCCATCCATCCATCCATCCATCCATCCATCCATCCATCCATCCATCTGTCTCTGTCCATCCATCCATCCATCCATCTGTCTGTCTGTCTGTCTTTCCTTCCAACATCCATCCATCCATCTGTCTGTCTATCTGTCTTTCCTTCCATCATCCATTCATCCATCTGTCTGTCTGTCTGTCTGTCTGTCTGTCTGTCTTTCCTTCCAACATCCATCCATCCATCCATCTGTCTGTCTGTCTTTCCTTCCAACATCCATCCATCCATTTGTCTGTCTGTCTGTCTGTCTGTCTTTCCTTCCATCATCCATTCATCCATCTGTCTGTCTGTCTGTCTGTCTTTCCTTCCAACATCCATCCATCCAGCTGTCTGTCTATCTGTCTTTCCTTCCATCATCCATTCATCCATCTGTCTGCCTGTCTGTCTTTCCTTCCATCATCCATTCATCCATCCGTCCATCCGTCCGTCCATCCATCCATTCATCCATCCATCCATCCATCCATCCATCCATCCATCCATCTATCTATCTATTACATTGACTAAGATATTATAATACAAAATCATTTAAGCAGCATAAGTGCCAATAAGTCTTTAAACTGGTTTTGCATTCCATAATTAAATAAGCACTGACAGGACAGCAAAAACATCAACAAATATTGAGTAACAATCTTAAGTGTTTGGATTCTGTGTGTACATGTGACTGTTGACAGTTACGCAAGTAAAAAGCAACGCTGTAAAGTGTGTTCCCCGCAGACGCAGACGCATCTGCTTTACTCTTTCATTTTCATGATGCTGGGAATTTTAGGGAATACACAGTGGGTGTTTTTAATACTCACCTCACAAGAGCACAGGTGTTGCGAAACTGATTTACAGTAACACTGTCCACTGAGCACACAGATAAAATCACAGCGCAACTGCTTCAAAACTTCTCTTTTATTAAAAACAGTCATTTGAGATCATTAGCAGTTAAAGTGATGAAAGTCCAGTTCTGAAAGTGACTAAACACAAACGGAAATTCATGAAACAGATGTTTCCTTACAGCCACAGTTAAAGACAGGCAAAATGTGCTTAAGATCAACCAAAGTCATTCTTTATCAACAACGTAAGCCATCTGATATAATAATAATAATAATAATAATAATGTGTTTTAAGTGGTTAACAGGGCATTGCTAAGTGGTTTATATCACCAAAAAAAGTAAAATCGCCCATCGCTTATAAAACTCATTTCATAAAACTATTTAGACTTCACCTCAAAAATCTGCATGATTTGAAGAGTCTGTAACATAAAAAGTGCAGGACAGATTATGTGTGAAAGGTCAATAAGGTCAGGGGTTTGTTCAAATCACTAACAATAACAAAAAAAACGAACTCATTATTATTATTATTATTATTATTATTATTCATAATTCATAGGCACTTTGACTATATCCATTACTATAATTCAAAATATATTCTTTCACTCTTCTTCATTCTCTTCACATATAAAACAGACCATGTACAGTTAAGTTGGACCCAAAGAAAATATCAAAAATAAACCCTCCTCCTCGAGTTAAAGTGCTTTTAGTATTGTTAACAAAAACATCATTGCGTTTATTCCAGTGACAAAAGATCAACTATAGGGAGAAAAAAACAAAAAACTAGATCTTTACCCAAAATAGCTCTATATACTGGCACTGTTAGACACAAGATAAAAATCACAAAGATGGATTCCAGTCTCTCAAAAAGACACACACAAGTTATTCACTCTAAATGTTGTACCTTCGCTCTATCATTAACTACAGTACAGTGGTTTAAATATTATGATTTTTTTTTTCAGTCTATGTCATGCAACCCTCCAGTCCATCGTAATCCATACTCCATCTGCAAAAATAGATCAATATCCACGTGTTTATAAAATCAGGTAATGTCCATCAGAGTTTACAGAATAGTTGTTCTTCTCAAAGTGTCTCAGATCTGTGGCATCGCTACTCTTGGCCACAAGGTGGTGAACTAGTCCATCGCAGTGAGCGGCTCCATCACACTGTACGTTTTGTCATGTATAAAGCAGCAGATCTATGTTGAATCGTCATTTGATTCCACATGGTCTAATAGTTTAGTAGTTTACAGTATTTTATGTCTGCGACTATGTTCGGAAAGGATCACTAGGAGACTGTGCCTACTGTATGCACTGCATACTATTTTTTTTAAAGTAGCAGCATGTAAATTGATGTGCATTATGCAGTGATAAGCATTTCAAATAGTAGTGTTGTCAAACGACCTCATCACATTATGCGTTTAATTCAGAGAGTTATTAGCTGAAAACAATTAACATGCTTTATTTTGCCTTTTTCATTGCATTTTTATAGGCCTATAACTTCTGGCAGTCCTAAAAAAAAAAAAAAAGTCCGTAAAGTCAGGTTCCTCAACAGGTGCATAGAGTCTAGCTTCACACTAGAAGCAGCTTTTGGGGAAATGATAAAAATCATGCAGGCGCGACAGTTATGAAATCATAAGGCATGTTCGACTCGAAGTCAAACACACCAAGTGTACTGCATTGTGGGATACATATCCGAGCGTGCTCTGGTTCAGTTCTGGGTGCGTCTTACGGGGCATTTACACAACAATTTTTAACTAAAAACGGTTGTAACGGTTTCGGCCGTTAATGGACTACTTGCACAACAACTTCCGCGCTCTAGTTAGTACGTATCGGGAGTTTTCCGGTTCGAGCGTTCAGCGCACCTCCATACATGAGAATGCAGATTATCACTATGTTTTATGGCTGCCAATTGATAAAAACAATGAATAATGATCTCTGTATTAATTATCTTGAGCCTGCTGAAATGTTCCTATAAATATATTTTCTTTCCAACTGTGCATTCTGAATAATAAATAGGCTAAATATATTTATCCACTAAGCTGCCGTAGTCCTATATGCTCGTCTTCTCATTAACAGTGTTTTTCTCTTTCTGACATCTCATACCTGTTGGGTTTACATATTTAAATGAAATTGACTATTAAAAGGATTGCTTGTGTGTGCTGGTGTTTATTCCAGTCTTTTAAAATAGTTGAATGAATGAATGCTCGCGAGGTGCTATTTTAATCAATAACGCACACAGCGTAGAGCAGAATGACAGTCAACTACTTTGAATATTACAGCATTTTGGGCATAAACATGTAAATACTGAAAAGATTACACAGAATGATTCAAATATTTAATCCAAATAAATAAATGTTGGTGGTTCGTACTTATGTTATTCCTCTGTTCTCACACACTTCAGCGTCGCGGTCACTAGTTTAGACGAACACTGACACCCTGTGGTGAAATAACGGCGTATTTTTAACACCCGCTGTTTTCTCAGATCGGTTTGGGTTGGATTAAAAAATTCTGCACACAGTAAACATCAGAATATCCCTTCTCCTGTCTATAAAAATTTGCAAAATTTTAAATCTTATTGCGGATTCTGAATTTTTAATTTCATTTTAGGTGGCGTATGTTCAACTCATTGACCACAGTACATTGAAAGTAAACATAACCGGAAATAAGTGAGACGTACTATTTCCAAAACGGAAGTGCGTCACGAAGCTCAGTGCAAGTGGTCCATTTTACACGACAATAGCGTTTTGGGGCCTGAAAACGCAAACTATTTTAAAACATGAATCAAATTGCACGTTTTTGAAAATGATACCATTATCGTCTTCGTGTAAACTACAAAAATGCGAATTTTGTGAAAACGGTGACATCATGCACATGTGACGTCTATAGAAGTGTAGTGTTTCTTTACAAAGTGGCATCGCCATCTACTGGCCTGGCAGCAGAATACAGCGTCTTTATTAATCGTTTTCTCAGATACGTTAGAACGGGGAACGTTTTGACAACGTTGTCATCTGTACGTGAAAAACGCAAAGGAAAAACGTTTCCGTTTTTAGTACATCGTTGTCATGTAAACAACATACCCTCAATCAGTTACCTATAGCTCCCGTGCTTGTGAATCAGTGTAGGACCCTGGTTAGCTTACACATTGGGACAGTGGCTGTGTTTGAAATCACCACCTATACCCTCATTCACTATTCCCTCCATTACTCCACTAATATAGTCCACTTGACGGAGTGAATGAAAACGAGTGAGTGAATTCGGACACTGAGTGCCGGAAGGGCTGCCGCTTTTACATAGTTTGTGATGTTTAATAATCATTTAAAATTTAGAAAACTGGCAGCTCCAGCAGTAATGAAAATATTTATCTTAAATTATGTCATGGAAACTATGTATAAACCTTAATTTAACTATTTAATAATCAATTAAAAAGGAATTTATGCCTGTATGACATTATGCTGGACCAGCACGGTTTGGAAAGTGGATGGATGTATCATGTATGATTCAGCTGCGGCGCCATCTTCTGGTCAGACGCGGGAATTCATTCAGTGCGCGACTCTCACAGTGCATTATTGGTATTTTCTAGCCATTGAGCGTACATCAGTTGTAAACTTGTTATTGCGGTGCATTATGGGATTGCATGAGTGCACTCGATAACGTCCACTATGGTTTCAGACACCACTACAAATGGCCGCTCCCTCAAACAGTGCCCTAGTTAAGGGTATAGGGGGACTCCCTGATCAGTGCCCTGACTACTGAACTAGGGAGCTGATTGAGACGCACCCACCAGGATAGAAAAACGTGTCTGGGGCGCATGATGTGGCGCATGACCAAATGAAACATCCGGTGATTGCGGTAAAAGATTAATGCACTATTGCATTTGAAAATAACGTAGGCCTACAACCACCTACCCTAAACCTCACCAATAGTGCGAGAAAAAGCAAACATGAGGTACAAGCACATTTGTTGAATCATCAGAAAACATCAAAATGTATTTGTTTACAAATCAAGTACTATGGTGACGATGTATTTAGGTCGTTACATAGTAACGTGCAAGGAACCGCGCAAAAATAAGTCTTTATAAACGGATAATCTGCCCCTGTAATCATAATTTACGTGAAAAGGAATCAAATTTGTGTCATTTGTGTTCTGTTCATAGAGAAAACGGTCATGCTGTGCAGAGTTTTCTGCAGAAACAGCAAGAGTAGTATGCTAGTGTGCTCTTCCGAACATAGCCGCTCTCTTTCTCTTCTCTATTTCATGCTTGCATGCCAGTGTACTTCAGCGCTAGCCAACTCTGCTGGCACACTACCTAGTAAAACAGGTAAGCTCAGTGGCATCAAAAAAAAAAAAAAAAGTTGGCTACCGCTGAATCAAACGAGTACTCAAGCAGTTTATCTCCATCAGATCCCTTTCTCAGGCATTCATCCAAGCTGTTTTTCTCTCTCTAGACGTTACTAATGCGGACGCTGTGCTGGTCTCGGACACGCCCCCTCTCCCGCCCCCTTTCCTCCCGGTAGCTCTCCTCCAATCGCATCTTCTCCGTGTCATGGTCTCCGCTGCCGCTGCCTTGGTGCTGCGGAGACTGTGTGCTGGGAGGCGGGGTTTGTTTAAAAACAGGCGGGGTCTTGGTCTTGGCAACCTTGTCAAAAAAGGCAAAATCTGCTACATACTTTCCGGATGGGGAGAGGGAGACGACGGGGGGGAACTCGTAGCCCCACAGGATCTCGTCGGGCAGGTAAGAGGTGCGCACCTGGCACGTGGCCGAGGTCGGCTCTACGGTAGCGCTCATGATCACGAGCAACTCAAAGTCAGCCATTTCCGGATCTGTCCACCCACCACCTTAGAAGGAAAGATACGTAGAGAATCAGACTTAATACAGTTCACTTCATCCCATGCTGTTATAAACCTGTATGGGTGGCGCATGAAAACATGCTCTCAAATCAGAAACTTACTCTGTCATATTGAATAGTTTTAGGGTACAGGGTAGCTATTTCAAAGTTTGCGTTCTCAAATGAACGGCCAAAACGCATTAAAAGTTTTCTGTTTTCAGTTAAAACAGTGTTGTGTAAGCGGCCCCTAAGTTAATAAATGAAGACCTCCGATGCAAAAGCCTCTAAAAGCCAAAAATGAGATAAAAATATTGAGTGAAAGCTCTCCGCACATAGTATACGCTCATCAAATACTTTCACTTCAAACTCACTGAATCCCAGCCTCAGCCCATTCAGAAATGCCGGTACTTGGGTAGAAACCTATACACAGGAGCCTGATAAAAAATTTTATATTAAGCTAAAACGTTAGCCACTTAGGCGGCTTTTGCATCTGAAGTCTTCAAATAATGATTTTTGCAATGGAAGTGAATCAATCAAAAACTAACTTTATCTGGACAATAACTTTATTCTAGAGCGGCTGTAAAGCCAAACAATCTCTGTCACTTTAATTTCCTATTATCACTGTAAAGCTGCTTTGAAACTGTCTATATGTGACCGTGGACCACAAAACCAGACACATGGGTCACAATTTTGAAATTGAGATGTATGCATCAAATGAAAACTGAATAAATAAGCTTTTCATTGATGTATGGTTTGTTAGGATAGGACAATATTTGGTCAAAATACAATTATTTGAAAATCTGAGGGTGCAAAAAATCGAAACATTGAGAAAATCTCCTTTAAAGTCGTGCATTTATGTTGATTTTTGGCATAAAAGAAAAATCGATAATTTTGACCCATATAATGTATTGTTGGCTATTGCCACAAATATACCCGTGTGAATTGTGACTGGTTTTGTGGTCCAGGGTCACATATTGTTAAAAGCGCTATATAAATGAAGGAGACTTGACTAGTTTTTAGGGACTTTTTCGGCGCTTAACATCCCGGTTTCATTACATACATATTCGTTAAATGTATATTCTTAAAAGACAAATATCAATGGGTTTAGAACAACATGGGAGTGAGTAAATTATGACAGAATTCATTTATTTCTGGGTGAATGATTCCTTTAAAATTAAGAAAGCCTTTCACAAAATTTTCAAAAGATGTGCAAAAAGCCCTTTAAAATAAAAACCGACACCATGCACACACACTTTGCATCAAAACAGACAGCAGCAAGACAAGTAGATAGTTTAACACAATTCAGAAAAATGTGTTTAAAAAAATGGTGTGCAAGGAAACTTATGGCTCATACCAGCAGAAATACAAATGCCTTAAATCGTAAACATGCCATTTACCCACTGACACACACTCTCTCTCTCACACACACACACACACACACACACCTGCATCAACATCCCACATTCAGAGCAAGAGACTGTCATCTGTGAAAACAGTCTCTCCTTTAACCCAGAGCCAGTTCTGCATTCTGGGAGCAAAAAACATGGGGTTTCATAATCCATAAACACAAGATCACTTCATCATGCTCACAAAACATTTGGCAAAGTGTGTTTCTGGAATGCATACACATTCACACACAAATATACCCAATGCATAGACGTATTTGAACACTTAGGTCACACTTACACATGTCATTGCATCAGATATTGCATTATAAATATTGAGCAAGTATCATTATTTTACAGAAAGAATCACAAAAACATTTCAGAGATCTGTATGGTTTTAGTGTTATTGCTAAAACAACTTAAGGCAAATGGTGTGATATTTTCTAATGCAATGACATTCAGACGGTAAGGGCCAGTATACATAGACAGAAGAATTATATAACATAAATGCTCATAAATTCACAGCATACTGGCTAATTAATGCTAATTCATTGACGTGTGGTTCACACTATGGCAGAGCTCAGAGGAAAGACCCTCAGGGGCCGTCAGTGTGTTTTCTAGCCGATCTGATGCGGCCTCCGACTGTGTCTTTAATGCGTTTGAGGAAAAGACATGCTTATATATGGGTCATTCCTTGCAGTGCCTTTTCATGTCCCCATCAAATATGATACTGTATTAAGGAAGAAAATCCTATTAGCTACTTTTCTTCTATTATAGTATCATAAATAAGTAAACACAGTAAATGACTAATGCACTAAAATGCACTAATTTGACATGAAAAGCTGTTTATTTATTAAGATATATTTCAGTATAATAATATTTTCACTGCATGGACAATAGTAGGAGGAACATTTTTCAAAACATCTCCTTTTGCAAACCTGACACAGGTTTGGGACGACATGAGGGGGAGTGAATGATGACATGATATGTCATTTTGTTGTCATATTTCTTTATCAATTTCAGTAGGACAGCTCAACACACACCGCATTTGAGCTATGGCTGCACGATATTGGAACAAATGGTATTGCGATATTTTGTTTTTCTGCAACATATATTGCGATATGGAAAAAATACTGGAATTTTTGAACAGATGACTTGAATAGATCCTCAATAATTAATTGTAATCAATTAATTGATTGTAGAATTATTGGGGTGATTTTGTTGGGGAGTGAATCTGTACTGAAAATAAAAACATTTAAAAAATGTTAATTAAAATAATTTGAAAAATGACTGAGTGCAGACGTACTTTTAAGGTTAAACGATTTGAGAAAAACCTGGAAAAGTTAGGAAGTTGAACCAACTCAAACCTCTTTCAGTAACCATAAAGTGAAAAGATTGAGAAAAAAAACTTTCCACTTGAGTTTTCCCACATTCCCAATGTTTTTGACACATACAATATAACTAATATTATTTTGATTTAAAAATAATAATAATTAAGCAAAATAAGAAATTGTATAAAACTATTTAATTTAATAATTTAATAAATTAAATTAAATAAAAAAATGAATAACACTAATAAGTAATTGTATTGCATAGTACAATATAGTAAAGAATAAAATATAAAGTCGGCAACACCGACTTTATATTTTATTCTTTACTTGTTGGTTTTTTAGTCGAGCACCCTTTTGAGACTGATGTGCGTGCTTTTGTTTCATTTTTCTTTATAGTACAATATAGTACAATGGTAAAATAACAATACTAATATTTATGTTTTACACTGATCTTTTATTCTGGTGGTTTGTCTGCTAATAAATGAATGCACTGCCGGTTTCAGAGAGACGCGGCTCTATGTTCATAAATATGTTAAAAATGTTCATCTCGTTAAATAAACCAAGGCTGTCTGAGACTCTGAAACTCTATTGTCCGGTTTCATAGACAAAGCCCAATCGCAGACCAAAAGGCATGTGTGAGCTTCTTTAACTGAAACCAACTTGCACTGAAATATCTTTAAATATATCAGTGCCATTGTTTGTTTGTTTTTTCTCAAGATTCAACAAGTAATGTTTTTTTCTAAGGCACATAAAACATTTTTTTTTTTAAATTATGTCCTAATTTGACTAAGGCCTAATCCTGGCTTAATCTAAACCAAGCCTTGTATTTTGTAAATTACATCCAAAGTAATTTGACTATTGCATTAAAGCAATAGTTCATCCAAAAATAAAATATTCATTTACTCACCATCATGACGTTCCAAACCGAGACTTTGGTTAATCTTCGAAACACATCAGATATTTGTTAACGAAACCTGAGAGGTTTCTGTTTCACCATTGAAAGCGAAACTTAGAAGATCACTTTATACGATGAACACATCTAATTTAAGCTTTTATTTACATCTAAACAATGATGGACACATACATAGAGATCATCATGTATGGTAAACACATTATAGTATCATCATTGAATGATTATTATTGATATATAATTGTGATTACAGTTATTGTGCGTGACGCACGAGAACCAATAAGGTTTGTTCTAGCATGTGATGAACACACAAGCGCAAGTGTTTATATCCTCCTGAGACCCCATTATTTTTTTTATTTTTTTTTTATTTAGTATTTTTTTATGTCTTCACATTGTTTAGAGCATAAGAAACAAATGGTAAAAAAAAATTAAAAAACATTTTTAAAAAATATTTTTTTTAATCATATGTTATGCTATGTCCTCTGTAGGGGACACCAGGACTCAGTTGTTTAAAAAAAAAAAAAAAGACATGAAATTATATGTATAGGCAAAAACAATAGGAATTTTTTTATTTATTTTTTTTATCACCAATACATTTTGGGGTTTCAGGATTTATTTTAATTAAATGAATAAAGATGATTCTCAACTATGTTTTGAAAGATATAACGGAATGAATTGATACACCATTTTACTTATGCAATATGTGGGTAAAATGGCCATAAATTAATATTCCCATATATGCAATGTATCTATACACTGTATCTAATTTGCACATTAATGTGTTCTTGGAGCAACATTTAATGGAAAAAGAAGTGTAATAATTGGAGCAATAATTAGCAACATTTTAATAATAATATATAATATTTCATAGGAATATTGATGTATAATTTATTTCCATATTCACTTGTTGTGTCTCCCATAATGCCTGATAAACATGATGTAAGTCCTGATGTCCTCTACAGTGGACATGTATGAAGTCAATGCCCTGTTCTGTAACAGAAATTCATTTTTTGATTTGAAACCCCATAACATTTTCCTGAGATGTTGGTTTATGAAATACAATTTGAAAAGTAGTCAGATTTAAATTATAATTACAATATATTGTCATATTTCAATAAGAATGCTACATTTGATCAGTAAATTAATGTCAGACATTTTTAAAGACCAAGGAGAAGTTGTTTTCATGGTGAAACCTCCAAACATTTGGTATCTCTGAAAAGCCCTGAATGTGCTCTTTACAGGACACCCAGGTTGTGACATGTGACATGTATGATGTCAGAGAAATTCACTCAAGTATAATGTCCACTACAGTGGACAAAAGTCTATTCCTGGGTCCCAGGAGGATATGTGAATACAATAAATCTGTTCATATCTCTATACAAGACTCGGATTAAACAGATCAATTAAGCTCGATTCGACACCTTTATGACTTTATGACTATTTTGTTTACCTGAACTGTCAATGAAGAGACAGAAAACTTTAAGGTTTTATTAAAACATATATCTTAACTTGTGTTTCGTAGATTAACATAAATCATATGACATAAGGGTGAGTAAATGATGCCAGGATTAACATTTCTGGGTGAGGTTAGGTCATTTTCCAGCTATTATTTCTATTTGTGCATCTCTAATTTGATACTAAGTAAACACAGAATCTTTGAATACACCTCAGCAGAGACTCAAACATGTTCATGTTCAGTGGTTCATATGGCTTTAGGCTCCAGCACGCAGAGGCCCGTGTCTCTCCTCCTCAGCCTCTTACACAAACACAATGCCACATTCAACAGACGGGCACACTGCATTTAGGTTTTCTTTTTTTTACTATAGATTCACACACACTGTGGGCACACATCCACACACATACGTTTACACACAGCCCCTCATGCACTTACAGATTTAGACTGTAACGCAGCGACACGCTTTCGCACACGTTTTTAAAACCAGTGCCAGTTCCTCTTTGAGCTCCATTCATGTGCAAATGCATGTATTTCTACTTCATATTAATGTTATGGTCGACATACAAAAACAGAGTCATTTCTAGTTTCACAAGATGACACGGGAAGTCATCAAGAGTTTCATTTGGATTAGGTAGCATTAGGCGTAAGTGGGGTCTATTAAGTATAACCCTATACCGTATAATCCGACTACAGTCAATTACACTAGGGCGATCTGGCTAGACTACAGACCCGATGAGAAACAAGCACTGAGAAAGACACTATAAACAAATACACAAGGAGATGCACGTACAGGAAAACCCATAGATGTGCAAGATGAGAGTCGTATTCAGTGCAAACGCGGGGACCGGAGGGTCTGATAGCTTGGGCCCTCGATGGGGTAAAGACTGGGACCGTAACTGGATCCACGACCTGCGTGTCAGCACCAGGAACTGGGCTGCTTTGTGCTTCTAATGAGACGCTCTGGCACGCTCTCATACACGCATTCCAGCCAAAGAGAGAGAATGTATAAAAGAAAGAGGGATGGGGGACTGATAAAGCTATGACTGCAGAGAAAGTGAATGGGGAGGGGGGGTAAAAGAGGGAAAATAAGATGGAGGGAGGAAGAAGAGACATGAGAAATGCAGCTCATCTGCCAATAATAGAAACCCCTAGTTCCTGTAAACATGCCCCGCTCACCGAAGCCTTTATTACATTTTCTACAACTCACACTAAAACTTTGTGTTTGCTGCAGAGAGAACGTGAAATCTGCTTCTGTCTTTTAACCTCCAATAATTCAATTAAAATTTTTGCAGTGTTTCCCACAAAGGATTTCTATAATTCCCAAACTCCCAAAACCCAGTCTTCCTGTTTGACCAGCTGACAAATGCCCCAAAATCCATTAAAAACCATCGAAACAGACGAATAGGCAGCTTGGCCAGGCTTCTATAAGCTGTTACTTTCCTGCATGGTCCTGATTTTTACCCTCGAACTTGCAAAGACTAATTTAGCGTTCACTTAGTTAATGGCTAAAATAACTTCAAACATCTTGTTTTATAATGCGGGAAGATCTGTTGGTCACCAAAACACCAGAGACATTTAGTCTCATTTTCACTGGATTTGAAGGTGCCTCAATACATAATTACATAAAACTGTTTCTTGGCTGATGACTTCTGATGCTGGTTGTTTCTGATTGCCAAAGTGCTATTTTTATTGCTTAAACTTAAGCCGGGTGCACACTGTGCGATTTTGACAACGATTTGGCCGTCTGAAACAAGTTTTGGAAATCCTAAAAGATTCATCTGATCCTAGGCTTAAATCTGGAGTCTTTGATCGTTAGTTTGATCGGCTGTTCACCGGCATTAATGACCGTTGTGATCGAATTTTTCCTCAGACGAAATTCTGGCAGTGTCAGAAGATATGACTCATTGTCCTGCAGTGTGACTTCTCGTACGACGACCGTCAAATTGTCTTAGTTTTTCAAGACAAGGCATGACCCGAATTAACATTAGAGTTTTCTTTGTAGTCACCAATTTAATCCCGCGTGTAACGCGCAGCTCACGGTGAACGAACGCGCCATTGATTGATGATGTAAAACTCCGGACAAGTTTTCTTGCGTCTGTCCGTTTTTAACGCGTCTTGACCGCCGTACAGTCTGACATCAATGACAACTGAGATCTTACAATGCGACATGGCTTACAGCGAGGATCTGACAGGCATCAGTCGTAAAGGACTATAATAAATCGTACAGTGTGAACCCGGCTTTAGTTAAGAGTTAAAGGTATAGCGGAGGATGTTTTACTTCCTGGTGGGTAGTCTAAACTATTGGTCCTCCTAATTGTCAATCATTCTGGTGAATCAATCAAACTTTTCAAAAAGTGGAGAGGGCGGGTCTTATCTAAAATTTGGAAAGATCCTCCGCTATACCTTTAAGTCAAGTTAAGTTGATCCTAGGGCCTAGGCCGAACTCTGAAGTCTTTAATCGCTTAATGTTCACCGACAGCCAATTAATGACCATTGCAATCAAATTTGAGCTCAGATGAAATTCTGCCAGAGTCAGAAGATTTGAGACACAGTCCTGCAGTGTGGCTTCTCCTACGACAACGTCAAATAAAAAAACAATAGTAGCACAGAAACTGATGATGAAATTAGTGCAACAACAACAAACCACCACTCACTCCACACATTTTTTTTCCTTTTCAAGAAAAGTCACCACCAAATTTAACGCAAGAGATTGTTTGTGTTTGCTATTCATGTAAATGCAGCTAACCGGCACCGAAAGAGTCACGGATTCGACTCATGTTGTGTTCTCCTGCAAATTCGTATTCATCGGTTGGTAAGTCGTAATTATGATGTCAGGCGCGTTCAAATCACTTTGGTCAGAACAAGATGGCGATGTACCTTTTCTACAAAGTGATGAATAGGATTTATTTTAATTACTTTATAAAGGTACTGCAAACTGAATTGTTTTACATTCTTTCATAATCGTATAATACTATCATATTTTGTACATGCAACCTAGCTTTATTGTAAATTAATAAAGTTACCCTCACCTTCATTGAGTCCACTGTGTTTTCTCACTGACACGCCTCCAACTCATAAACTCAGGGCTCAAAGAAAGCGTTTCCCACTCACAATTATGACATTGTGGTTCCCTTCATTTGTGTTCAACTTCTAAATATGATCTATCCGACATGACTTGAACACACCATTACATTTTGACTTGGGCCAGCAAGTAGGGCTGCACAATATATCAAAATTATCGAAATATCGCAAATGTATATATCACAATATCACAACGGCTTGCAATAACTGGAGTCATGAACAAAAGATGAAGAGAAAAGCACTCGCTGCTCTTGGATAGATAACTTTAGTAGCTTTAATCATAATCAGTATATATTTAATTCATACAGTGAAAACTAAGCAGTGTTTTATTTTTACATTTGATTATTAAGTTTCTGTTGTAAAAATAAACCTAATGTAGGATAACCTGAAACCCTAAACCCCGTGGTTTACACTGATGTTAAAATAACACTTCTTACGCTACAGTAAAATACTGATGTTCGCTTTCAGAAGTTGTGGGGATGTTTTCTTGTCACAAAAAGAATGTGAAACACGTATGTTGGTTATATAATTTTTTTATATATTTTAAAGATAATTTAAGTTTATTTTACACACTTTAAGCAATATCGTATCGCATATCGAATATTGCATTATTTATCGAGTTATCGCATATCACATTTTTCTTCAATATCGTGCAGCCCTACCAGCAAGCAAAAACCCAGAACACCACTAACAATTCCCTAGAAACCACCTTTCAACTATATAGCAACACCCTAGAATTGTGGCAGCAAGTTTTGCACAGGCAAACACTAAATGGACAAATCTAGTTCACGTTTACCCTCATGATTAATCAAGTATAGGCAAAGTGGAAACATAAATTGAGCCAGCTACGCGCACTTGATTCAGGTGTGAAGTGTCAGTGGAAACAGGGCACCAGCGTGTGCTCAAAGTGCCAGAACTCCTCGATCTTTCTGCCTGCAGCGTGACCTCAGCACTGAAACAGAGCTTCTCTGATGTCTTTGACACCTCTCCCCACACTGCTGTTTCACGTTTCTCTCGTGCGGCTCTCTATCCTCAGAGAAACTCTGCTGGAGCCGAACCACGCTGTCCCTGTTCTCAGGTGTATCCTACTGACAGTTTTCATCTGCCACCATACCTAGTGCCACCTCTGCACTCCCGCGCAATCACAAAGAAGCTCAAATTAGTCTAAGCTAAAACACATTCATGCATTTGACAGACGCTTTTATCGAACGAAATTTATACTGCATTCACAGAATACATTTGATCAGTTCATGCATACCCTGAAAATCGAACCCTGCTCTACTTTTTGAGCAACAGGAATCTCAAAGATGTTGGTGTAACCCCTCCTGTTCTACTCGCACTGCGGAGAGGTTTCTGGGAGTGTGCGCTAACAAGGACGCTAAAGACCGCAGTCTCTAGCGTCTGTCACTAGAGCGCCTCTTGAGATCAGGGGAGTGAGGTTTACCTGCACATCTCTTACTAGCTGACCTCCGCTACACTCACCCCCCTAAACCTCACTCCCATCCGGGTCACGGCACCAATGTAACCCCCCAGTTCTACTCGCACCGCGATGAGGGATCATTTGAGTCTGCGTTACTGGTAGGGCTGTCACAATTCCTCGATTAAATTCAAGTACTCGATTTAAAAAAATCCTTGGTTGCAATTTACCTGTGTCAAGTAACCGGCAAAAAAACGGAAGTGGCGCGTTCCACGGACGAGAATCCATGAACAGCATTATTAGACCATTTTATAAGGCTGCACAATGTATTAAAACCAGTAAAAACATACTATGGCATAGATAATGCCATTGAGTGCTTTAATCATTTACATGCGTGTAGGTTACGTGTGTCTCAGAGCGGCTCCGCGCACAGATGCTGCTCCACATGAACTGCTATCATTTACATGCATGGAACGAGTCTCAAACTCCATCTCTGCATATGCTGTGAGTTTAGGTTGCTTATAACGTTCATCTGGGAACGCAATGTGCGCCATTTCATCAGATTTGTAAGGTGAATCATTTATAAACCTACGCCAACACGGGAGAATACATCAATATGTTTCAAAATATGCGAACTGTTCTTTGCGATTTCAAAATAAAAGTCTAAACCCTTTGCTCTGAGTTTGCATTATTTGATGTCCACATTTTCTTATTCAAGAAATTACAGTGGCTGTAGCATTTCTATTTAAAAAATGTTGCCAAATATTAATGATTAAGTTAACATTTGAATTAAATATCATTTAGCCGAGAATTAACGAGTATTTGATCAACTGTAAAGTGTCACAACACCAGGCCGTTGGCGCCCTCTGCAGGCATTAATACATAAAATACATAAGTTGATTGTCTATATTATGTATATTATATTTTTTATTTGAACAGTGTTTTTCTATAAAACTATAATATGATTTTGATACTTTATTTGAAACCATTATTATTGCCTCATTGTAATTATTTATATATGTATTTTAAGTTATTTTAAAGGCTATTGTTTGCTTAGGTCTGTTTTTATTAACACAAAAAAATATCCGATTACTCAATTAATCGACAAAATAATCGATCGATAAACGTTAGTGACAGCCCTAGTTTCTGGCATGGGAGGCAGGTGTGCTAACAAGGACACTAAAGACCGCAGTCTCTTGCGTCTGTCACTAGGGCACCTCTTGAGGTCAGGGGAGTGAGGTTTACACCTAAGGTTGCACCAGCTGAAATGGTGCCTCTTCTGTTGCTTCAGATGCTTGAACCAAGACCTAGTTGAGATAAAGATACCAGCTCAACTTCCATTAAAAAGTAGGGAACATGTTTTCGGATGGGACGTTCTAGACTTAGGTTTTCATACTGCATTTTGGAATTCCAACATCATAACATTTTATTGTTCTAATAACTCTAGTTCTTCAAGGCTTGCGTACCTTTGGCGGCCCAGGCCCGCATTGGGCTGTTGTCATCTATTATGTGGTAGAAAGTGAGGGGCAGAATGAGGAAGGGACTGTCGCTGGACGTGTCCACTTGAAAGGCTACATTCCTCTGGTCCAGACGTACCGTCTCACCTTCTTTAGTCACTGATGTCTGCAGGAGCTTACCTGTCACCTGAGAAATCAGAGATATGATGAGCTGCACGTATACGATGAATATGAGATTCACCATAATTTCATCAGAATTTGACAGAGATGTGTTTACCTGGCAGCCCAGAAGGAGGCTCTTGCGCATGTTAGCGACACGGATCATGAGACAAGGTCGGCCCTCGTGATTGGCCACCACAGCATGCTGACTGAACTTCACCGTCTCGCCACGTTTTTTCGGCCGAGCTACCTATATATCACAGAATAAATGTAAAATTTAAATCATATATTGTTCCAGATCTAGTCATTGATTTAGTTTCGGTAAATTGCAATAAAACCTAAAATCACAATATGGCTTAGTGCAATTATCAAATTGCAAAGGCTGCAATTAAATTAAATACACATATGCAGTGTTTGTTTTAGAGTAAAGTACAGTAATAATAATTATAAAATTATTATTACTACTATTATATTTTCTTAAATATTTAATATTTAAACACTTCAATTAAATTATTATTAAATATTTTTATATACAAATAATAATAATAATAATAATGATTAATATTATCATATTGATCTATAAATCACAAACACAAATTGTGCAGCTCTACAAACAAGAATCGCAAACCCACAGGTTTTTTTAAATCAAAATTTTATAAGAAAATTTGCAACTTGATTTTTTTTCCAGTGCCTGGGCTCTTAAAGGGATAGTAACTGTAATTGTACTGTTGTTCTGTAAAATAAAATAAATAAACAATTATTACGTTAAAAGTTATTATTATTGTTATTATTATTATTATTATTAATTAGTTTTTTATTCTTTTTTTGTCTTTAGCTGATTAAAAAAGCGATACACAGGTAGTAGAATGGAAAAAAAAAGTGCAGGGTCTAGAGTTGAACTTCTTTTAACTTGAGCACAGCATTTTCAGGCATGTGATCAGCTAAAAAGAAAAAAGAAAAAAAGAAAAAACTACATTATTTATTTTTATTTTTATTTTATTTTACAGAACAACGGTAAAATTACAATATTTGTCTTAATTTCTTCGCTTTCAAACGTTAAACCATTGTGTTTTTATTTTGCCGGGAAACCGCAGGGAGATCTTACACTTCTCTTTGTTGACAACAACAGATTAATAATGATTCTCATTACAAATTTGGGAAGATAGTTGGCACATGTTCCGTTCCAAATGCAAATTATACGTGACTCAAACACACAGAGTAGTATTTACTGTGAATCAATCTGAAAATGAACACAGTGCTGTGCTTTACTCTGAAACACGCAGCGTGTCAGACTATATTTGTAAAATTACATCACAACCATTGCAATTTGATGATTGCACTAAAGCCATATTAGATTCTCACAACCATACATTGTCTTTATTCATACAAAAAGTTACCAGGCAACTGGCGAGTAACACAGTTTCAACTCAGATTTTTACTCGCATTTGGCACTTTGAACCCAAACCAACATGCTAACAGTGTCCCGCAGATGGCGGCGCGAGCTTGTGCAGCGCTGTCGGGAGTAATCCGTGCATGAAATAAATGTATAAGAAAACGAAACATTTTGCAGTTTAACTGTATTAATTAAGTCTATTTCACGATTTCAATCATCATACAGTAACCAGCCACCCCCCAACACCCCCTTATTTTTATCTGATTTACGCAATTCACATCTGTCATACTTTTAAGGTCGGAAAATACGAAAATCTGTATAAATGCGGAAAAATTCACATCCCCGGTTTTTTAGGAAGCTGTGTCATGCACCAGAGGCTGCAAAAGACATGAGACGCGAGTGCAATGGTTAAAGACGTCCGTCTTGCGCATTTACAGTAAAAACATGACAATATGACTAAAATGACAACTAAATTACTGTGTGTTTACCCAAATTTTAGTTGTACCTTAGCAAGGAAGGTTCCAGTGATGAAGATCTCCATCACCATGGTGATGACAAGCTGGACAATAAGCAGGATGATGGCAAGCGGACATTCCTCAGTGATGCAGCGAAAGCCGTAACCGATCGTAGTTTGCGATTCCAGGGAGAAAAGAAACGCTCCCGTCAGAGTTTGGACCTGCATCACACACGGCGTGTGATTGGATGGAGGGTCAAACTCTGGTGAGGAAGGACAAGACCCAGAAATAGCAACGATACAATATCATAGTAATATTTATGTACATAAAATGTGATTTAAGGCACAGTTGAGGAGCATCCTCACCTAGTAAATCTCCATGCACTAATGCCACTAAGTACCACAGCACTCCAAAGACAAACCAGGTGCCAGCGAAGGTGGCGGAAAACAGGAAAAGCTTGTAGCGCCACTGCATGTCCAGAAAGGTCGTCCACAGGTCACGCAGGTAAAGCGCCCCTCGGCCGCTGACGTGTTCGATGCGAACATTGCTCCGCCCATCTTTAGACAGCACCCGTCGACGACGCCTCAACGCCGCGGGTCCGTTTCCCGGTGAAGCTCCGCCTCCTCCACCCAGGAGTGGCTTTAGGACGTCTGTCTGAGTCTGGGAGTGGCAGACCTTCTGAGGGGAGGGGCTACGGGAGGAAGGGGGCGTGGCTGAGGTCATAGCTGGAGGGGGGGGGGGGGGGGGGGGGGAATGCTTTAAAATGTGCGTGTTCACTGATCATACATGAAAAATCTCTAAATAGTTTATATATAACTCAGAGTATAAAAGTATGCAAATTAACTCCTTTAAAATGTAATTGTATGTTGACAAATGGCCAAGAAAAAGTACTTTTTTTGGAAAACATAACTCAAAAAAAAAACATATATTTTATGGAGTATGAAAACTGCAGTTTCAGAAAATACTAGTGGTCACTCATTTTGTCATTTTGTCATTTTTTTTTCACGTTTTCACTCAACAGCACTGTAAATGTGTCCTATGGTGTGACATTTAAAAAGTACTAAGAAATTATATTAAATAACATTACAAAAATACTTGAGACAGAATTGTTCACATTATTAAAACATTATTTTCTTAAAGTGATATTTATTTTACATGAAAAGTACTAATTAGAATCATTTTCACCATGAATAGATGAACTTGATCAACTTTTCCCTACGAATGTCTATAAAACTTTATACATACACAGTAAAAATGTATGTCATTTTAACTGTAAAAGACTGTAGAATGCGACAGTAAAATTCTTGCTAATTGGTTAATATATGGAGAAAAAGAGTAATAGATAAAATCTTACATTTCTTGTAAATATATACAAAAATATTTGGAAGTAAACAGAACAAATCAATTTATAATTTACAGTGAACTGATATTCCCACAATGGGAAGAGTTCTGAGAAAATGTTGCTTTTATACTCAGTTTGCTAGTAAAGTCCCCCTGTGGTGAAAATCAAGCTTTTAATGTTGTTTATATGTCTATGTGGTGTTTTTAATATGCTTTAAGACAAACCATGTGTAAATTCATAAGTCGACAGCATTGCTGAGTATTTTCTCCTTAAAACTGCAGTGAACCAAAGACAGTCTCAAAAACACGCTTTGAAATCGCTGGTGTTTCTGACGTCACAAACTACCTTGTAACCAATCAGATCAACGTGTGATCGTCAACCAGTGGATCTCTGAGCTGTGTGAGTGAGTGGAGGCGGGGCTCATTTGCATATTCATAGAACCGCATATACTATATAAGCCAAGGGTGTAGAGTTACATTCAAGTTATTTTAAGGCATGAAGATTTTTTTAAAGTTTAAATATGTAATTTTGCTGATCAAAGATGAGTTTTAGGGGATAAAATGATTGACTACAGGGGGACTTTAACTCCTTTAAAATATATAGCTAATATTGATTGATGGTGAAGTTGCTAAAGCTTTCAGTTCGGCATGAGTTTTACATTTTTACAATCTCTCGGTGAAGCAAACTATTCACCATATTAAACAGTTCACAGACACTTCATAGCACAATAACTTCTGCCTTCATTACAAAAATAGTGTACTTTTTTACTCAGTCAACATGGCAGGTTTTCATACAAAAGACATTAAAAAATTATGTTTTGCAGAAAGAAAATATAACAGTGTTTTGCATTGTGGCATTAAGACATGTCTTAGAATGTAGTCTAGTATTGCCATATTCAATGATTTTCTTTATTGCATTTGCAATACATTTTCTTTAATGCAAGAAAATGTCATTAATTAAAATAGTTAATGTTTTAAAGGTATTTGTGGGGTAAAATGTAACCCAGACATCTCTGTGTTCACTGTTCAGGTTTTGCTGTTATAACAAGTGTATTGCAGCAATACTATTGTGATCTTTCATTTCTTTTCATTTAATTGCCATTTATTCTTTGCTAATAATTCCACTAATTTCTCTCATTTATCTGGACAGCATTGGACGTTATCAGATGGGACTCATACAAGCCACAGTAGGTTACAAAAACTACTAGTCTCAAGTTACTCTGACATAAAAAGTTGTTCTTTTTAACGAATTAACGGATCCAACAGTTATCTTCCCTGTGAGAAACCTGTCACCTTATCGCCTTCGGTAAAAACTAGGTCGTCTCGTAGCATTATAGAAGAATGGCACATGGGAAGGGCTCTATCTCTATCTGAGCTCTATCTGAAAGACGTGCATCGTCCAAGTAAAGAGAGACACATTAGGGACACATTAGCGAGTATCTAAAAAACGTATTCTCTAAGAGCTGAAACGGGGAAAGCTGCTTTCTCAGCGATCTTTATCACGGACACGTGAGCGCATCCTTCTCTCCCGAGGATTATGTGTGCCAGGCAGGGGTACAGGGCCGGGTTTGGGGGGCCAACCGACTGTGGTGGTCCGTTCCTCTTTCTTAACTCTACATTCAGACCCTCCAGCTGCCCAAGCGCATTAAATGCCCCTCATTCACACAGTGGAAGCAGCTGCCCTTTCTCATTTAAAGGCTGGTCGTCAACGCAGACCGACTCACATGCCGAGCTCGCTTGAAAAAAAAGGCCGACTTATTCACTGTCCAAAAACACAAAACTGTAGGAAGGAATCAGAGATGGAAAGAACACCACAATATTATTCACTGCATTCCTCTGTTACACTGAGGATGACGTTTCCCAACCGTTCACATTTAGAAACTTCAAGGTAGATGCTGCTTGGACAGCTTTTCCAACGGTTCACTCACTTCTTCTACGGCTTTAGCTCCAACGTTGTGTGTATGCAAGCCAAACATTGTCTATCTGGATGTTGTTAATCCCAAATTTTACTTCACAACACAATCATACACTAGTCAAGAACCAATAGCATAGGAGAAACTTTTCAAGCTCCATCACAAACTACTTTTGCTTTTCTCTAATAAATCTACGGTGGCTTCAAAAGTATTCGGACACTTAAAGGGAAAGTTCAGAAAAAAATGAAAATGCTGTCATCATTTCCTCACCCACAAGTAACAAACCTGTGTGAGTTTTCTCAAAACACAAAAGAAGAAATTCTGAAGAATGTTTATAATCAAACAGTTGTTGGACCCCATTGACTTCCATGTTTGTTTGTTTTTTGGGGGGGGGGGGGTTATGGTTCCCCACAACTGTATGGTTATAAACATTCTTCAAAATATCTACTTATGTGTCCAAATACAGGTTTGGAACGACATGAGGGCGAGTAAATGATGACAGAATTTACATTTTTGGGTGAATTCCCAAAGTTTTGTCAAAACCTCTTTGACTTCATTAAATACATGAAATTTTAGCTGAATATTTAAATAATTTAACAACACATTTGCATGTCCACAGTTCTCTAATTCTCAAGTCAATTAATGGTCGGTTACATGACATGCACACTGCAAAAAAGAAAAAAAAAGGTTCTGCCTTAAAAGTTTAAGTAGAATTAACTTGGATGTTGAAGTCATTTCAACTTATATGACATTAAACTGACTTTAAAAATGAGTTGAATCTTGTATAACTGTGTAAATTGCTTAACTAATTTTGATGAGTTAAAGCAATGTAAAAACACATGTTGTCATAACTTACTGATCATATCATTTTTAAAGAAATAAAATATTTAATCTTTAGTAAGTGTAAAAAGGCATATTGCATCATCTTTCATTTTGAAGCGTTTTTATTTGAAAAATATTTATTTATATTAATTTTGACAACTGTGTGAACTTGTGGAGAACTAACTTCATACATCCACTGAAAAAAAAAAACCCCAAAACACCAGTTGATTCAAACACACTGATATGAAAATGATGGAGAGAAGTGTTTCTCCTAAGAAAAGAGAAGCCAGTCTTCTCTAGTGTTTCAGAAGATTCCTAGTCTGCAATCAGGTGAAACCTTAATATGAGTATATATATATATATATATATATACACACACAAGTATCTTAAAATCTCTTTTTTTTTTTTGTACATAATATCACCCGGCTCTATATTATTTTGTATATAATATAACCCATAAAGTATGTCTAACTTTACCTGCATGCATGTTACTTTACAGTAACCTCATGTAAAGCAATATAGCAAATCTCAACTGCTTGATTGCTTGTATCATTGCAAAAAAATAAAATTTTGCCCAGCTGTAAACTGCAAAATGCGACTGCAAGGTGTGAAACCCTAAGGCATCTTAAACATTAACATCATGTTTTTCTGTAAAGCTGCTTTGAAACAATGCGTATTGTGAAAAGCACTATATAAATGTATTTGGCTCATTAAATTCTTATAGGATCAATGATCTGAGCAGCTATAAATACATTTTACGGAGTGTCTATTTTAGGGGTGCGCCAAAATATCGATATGGCGATATCTCGCGATATTTTCTCCCGCGATCGATTCTCGATGCGCTCTTGCCAAGTATCGATCTTAAAAGCCGTTAGGGCGGGCGTACACGGTGCGAGTTCGGACACTCGGGAGGTCGTGATATTGCACACGTTGCGAGTCAGTTTAACTGATAATCGCGTCAAAGCAGCTGGTACACGGCACGACTGTCCTGCACGAATTTTATCCCGAGCCGGCAGCAATCACGTGGGCTTTCGCGCTAAACACAGAGACCGTCATGTTGCATGCAGGCAAAGCTTCAGATAGAAAAATGACATAAATGTGTGCAAATGATTTGTTGAAAAACAGAAAACAGTAGCCATTCCTTTCAACATAAAAACTTGAGAGAGAGAGAGAGAGAGAGAGAGAGAGAGAGGAGAGAGAGAGAGAGAGAGAGAGAGAGAGAGAGAGAGAGAGAGAGAGAGAGAGAGAGAGAGAGAGAGAGAAAAGTGTGTGTGTGTGTGTGTGTGTGTGTGTGTGTGTGTGTGTGTGTGACAGTGTATGCGCACGCTGTATGGTTGCTGCCACAGTGTATGCGCACGCTGTATGGTTGCTGCCACTGAGGTATAGCCCCATCGACGTGGTTGTGTATGATTAGGGCAATAGGGGACAGCTGGTGAAAATCGGGCCAACTCCCCGAATTTTTGAAACATGTTGAAAAAATATCGGGAGGTGCTCGTAACGTGCTCGGCTCGGCTCGTAATTCCTCTCACACGCTGCGAGCAGCGACCATGCGAGCATCGATTCCACTCGATTTCTGCCGAGTGAAAAAAATCATCTGCGAGCAAAACAAAAATAGTGTCTGTGACTGTTTTGTTGCAACTGATAAGACACAAGTTGTTTTTGTTATTGTGTTTCATCCAAAAAAAAAAAAAAAAAAAAAAAATCGTTTTATTTCTTAAAACATGATATATTGTGAGTTATTACTGATAATATATCGATTATCGCAGTATCGCCATATCGTGATATTATCGGTATCGACGAGGCCGCATTAATGCACGGGCTTACCTGGGCTGAAGCCCAGGGGCCTCCCAAGTTCAGGGGCCTCCCATGTTCAGGTTCACGATGAGCTGAAATGGTCATATTGTTTTAACTTGTCAGATTTTGTCGCTGTATGTCGCTAGTCGCTTGTGGACGTTGGTAGTGCTGTCGCTCTAATGTTATTGTTATGGTGCGTTCACACCAAACGCGAATAGCGCGTCAGGCGCGAGTGATTTCAATGTTAAGTCAATGCAAAAACGCGTTTACGCCATAGACAGTATATAAACTGGACACAGCGACCCCATAGGTTTCAACGGAGAAAAGTGAAGCAAATTAGAAGCACTCATTTCCTGATTGCCGAGCGAACTGCGCAGACTCAAACTGAGCTTGACGACGTGGATGTGACGTGAGCAGCCTGTCTGACAGTTGTAAGTCTTCTAGGAGATGTGCCAAGAGAAATCTGAATCATTCCCTTCCGAAATTTGCAGAGACGGAGAGCGTGAGTAGGAGCTGTCCATGAGCTAGGAGCAGGAGCAACTTTATGACTCTCTATGGGCTTCTCCCTTGACTTTATCGGACTTTATGCCTCCACGTCCCCCCGATTGACTGCGAGCTTCTCCTCCTGTCTCTACGGTAATTTCCAGAGAGTCGCGTGGTTATGACGCAATCGTTAGCCTGTTTTTACAAAAACTGCTTCTACGTGGCCATAAGGTAGATACAAGGTAATGGAGCATTTTATACATTGTCGTGTTTCTTTAGAAATAAATAATGGACAAATGGAGTCTTTAAACGCCTCAGATGTAAAGTTATTCGCTGTCAAAGTGACGCCAAAATGAATGGGAGTCAATGGGATGCTAACAGCAGGTGAAGGCTTGTTAGCCAATGGCGGCCGCCGGGGGTGGTACGGAAATCGAGAGCTCGATTACCCCCCTGGTTTACGCACGTCTAGAGGTCCCGCGGCGCGAATGAGGCGTTGGTGCGTGTCCACTACAGCGGCAAAAGTCCGCTCAGTGCCGCTGGCAACGCTGTAACGTCTCCGCTTTGGGGTGTGTCTGTTGCAAGTGTGTTTAATCTAAGTTTTTTTCAACACACGGACAGTATAATCATCAGCGATGCACGCGATTACATTTAGAAATAGACAAGCTTTGTTTCCAAATGTACCAAGCAATGATCCTTTCAATTTTATAAACTTTTATAAACCCAGCCAATATATAATCACAATTAAACACATCCAAAATAAAATCTTTAACATGTATATAACAACTGCAAAGCGTCTAATTTGTAAACAAAATGATTTACGCACTAAATCCAGCATAAACTCACTGAGACTGTCGACAGTTTCTTTTCCATGCATCATTTTATTATATCCATGTTTGTGGTTAGTTACAGTAAATCATATAAAACAGTGAAATCGCCCTCGAACTCTTCTGTCTTGCCTGCACTGCACTCGAGACGGTGACGGGAGCTGAGCTCCACTGAAAGGCTTCTTTCCTATTGGTTGTCGCTCGCGAAAATCGCTTCTCATTTGCATAAAGTTGAAATTTAGTTGCTGTGTGTGGTTGTTAAATAAAGTGTCTTGTGTTTATGTGCTCAGTGATATGTTAATAACAATGTTAAAATTGAAAACAATATAAAAAAACTCACTGTTGTAGGTCTCGAAAGAAATGAATGCATTCTGTGATGTAGATTACCTAGATATTACAATTTTTTAAAATGAGACTCTATAAATCGAGGGGATGGGGGGCCTACAAAACCTCTCAGCCCCGGGGCCTAACATTAGGTTAAGGCGGCTCTGGGTATCGTGAACCATGTATCGCGTATCGTGAAGTACCCAGTGATTCCCAGCACTAGTCTATATATACTGTATAGCGTATTTATACGTCTGATTGGGCCAGACAAAATTACAAAAGACGCAATTGAATCATGTTCTTCATCTGTGAATTTTAGGACAAACTGCAAATACAAAGTTAATGTTTAAACAAAAGCATAACTAAAAACTCCATTGAGTCTCCGGAAATATGAAAGATCAACCTCTGAAATGTTCGATACGGACAGCGGCGATATCTTAGTGAGGTTACACAAGGACTGACTTTTCATTCATGCACTATGTTCAATCTCCCTCTCTTCTCGATCTCCCTCTCTTGTTTAAATGTCTAAGTGGTAGTTTAGTCTCACTCAGCTTCTGCCTTCCGCACCAAATAAAATAAATAAATGAAATGAATGAGTACCAGGGCGATCTGATACGCTCTCCCCTCTCTGACCTCTCTCTCTCTCTCTGAACTCACACTGAGAGAATGAATAGGTATCTGTCTGGCTCTCTGTGCTCTGAATACTAACGGGACGAGGCGGTTCCTCGTCGAGACACGTGTTATGAGCAGAGTGTACACACAGCTGACCTCTGAACCCCAGCGAGTACGCGCCCACACGCGCGCACACAAGTACAGTACATACAGCAGACACTGAATGTGTGTTTCTCATGCTCTCAAAGACCTTTTGATCTAAAGGCATAAATAAATGCTTGTACATTTAGCCTACGCATGAATATTTTACTATGAATATAAAGTGTCCAGAATGCATGCAAACTCCTTCAATACTATTTAGAGGGACTGGAGAATTCTGTCAGCATTTACATATTTCAATTTGTTATTTTATGACTTTATTGATGTCCTACAATGTGCAAAACAGTCCTAAAGAATAAGGAGGCGTGTCCAGACTCATATTATACTCAAACACGCACTGATGTGTGCTGACATGACTTCACAGAGAGCGTCAAAAACCACACTTAAATAAGCCATGATAGTTTCACTGCGCAGTTTACAAACTGTCTTTGACTTTTTTTGTCACTCTTCCTCTCCTCCCTCAATCTCTTTCTTTCTCACTCCCTGTCCTGTATACACAAGAATCCTTTTGTTCGGAAAAGAGATGAAAGAGACAAAAGCCACCATTGAAAAATACAACACTGCGTGTGTGTGTCTGTGTGTGTGTGTGTGTGTGTGTGTGTGTGTGTGTGAGAGAGAGAGAGAGAGAGAGAGAGAGTGTAAGACTGGAGAAACTGGAAGAGAGGGCAACTCTCTGAGAGAACAAAGGAAATTAACATTTGAACTCACTCTTGTGAAGGTAGCATCACCATTCGAGACGCAGAATCATCTTAATCTACATCTCTTTCCCTCTTCCCCCAATTCCTTCTCTCTCATGCTGAGATCACCAACATTCACCCAAGAATCTATATGGTTTAATGTGAATAATTATCATACAGTATTACACATGTTTGGTATCATTTGAAATGTCTCAGTGCGACTGGTACAAAGGTCTCATTCCCACAGAAGTAAACCAAAAGGTAATAAAGTTTTTAAGAGTTTAGAGATAACTCGCACACAGAGGACGGTGGGTCTTCCAGGTGAATGGCATCCTGTGCTCAAAGGTGTAAACTCAATGTAAATTAACATTGTTAGCAAATGTTTCCATTTAAATCAACCTCTGTCCACAGTAAGTCTGGGACGGTGATTAATGCAAATTCCCACTGTGAACATGTTTACATCGTTCGTGGCGATTTGAACCTCAAATACGCTCTATGTATGAACGCTGCTGACGTATTTCTGGTAGAATCTCAGCCAGCGTCTTTACTTCCGCATTACTTCATCTATAGCGAAGTGTACTAGCGGCAAAACTTTCAGAAAAAGCATTTTCTCAGAAACGGAGACAACGATTTTAGAAACCAATTAGCTAGTCGGTTTTCGCAGCTAATCGTAATACTCACCCTCAAAGTTGTCGATGTAGCTCGAAATATACAATTTAAAGCCCTTCTCTTTCTAACTTTTAAGTGTGACAGCTAAATGCCTCACAATATTGTTAACATCATTCATGTTAACCGCTGGAAGTTCTTGTAAACAGCGAGTGTAATGCCATTATCTCCACCGAATGCACCGATACATTTACCTGACATAATAAATTGTAAACATTTGATTTTATTCTGACTGACTCTGAAATTGTTTTCCCAAATAGATTGAACGGATTCGTATGTTCCTGCAAGTTTTGCGTCAGATTAGTGACGACTAATATTTGGCACTAATTCAAGTGTACCTAATTTACAAAGACAAGAAGTGAATTTCATTTAAGGGCAGCAAATGCTGCTTGACCAATCTAAATCTGGGTGTGTCTTACCTTATTTAATTTAATGTTGCTTTAGATAAGTGTACGTGGGAAACCACGGCATGACCAATCCAAAGCTATTATAAGAGAAGTAATGTTGGTCAGTTTATATCTGTAATAGTGGCCATACCTCTACTGAAGTAAACATTTAAGTTAAATTCAAGTGTATGCAATTCCATGGGGGCTATACCACAGTATCTTTGATTGTGTAAGCGTGAATGTGATCTTAGGTAGCAACTACCTCTGTTTGGTGATCAAAACTGATGAGCTTGTGAATGTGAGACCTGTGTTAAACAGAAGATGCAAGGACCTCTGAGCGACAGTTTCCTAATCTGGAACAGATTATTGGACCTTTAGTTGGGCTTACAAGAGAGAGAGAGAGAGAGAGAGAGAGAGAGAGAGAGAGAGAGAGAGAGAGAGAGAGAAAGGAAAGAATGACATTGAGAGATGGACAGACCGAAAAACAGACCGATATTAAAGTCTCTCATCAGTATTCTGTGGCTGTGCAAACTTTTACTTTCCTCTATTCACCAGATCCAGTCCAGCTCTCACAGTCACAGTTAAATGTGCTTGACGCCTTTGATCCAGTGCAAAGTGTTCTGGAAATCACTCTGCCAACAAATCGAGACACTTAACAGATCAACATTTCCTTGACCATTTCCTTGATCCATGATCTATTGCACATTATCTCTATGCAAGCAGTCTGGTCTATTTATTTCATTAATAACTTGGTTTAAATCTCCAAAATAAGCAGGTTGAAATGAATGAGGGAGAGGGAAACAGTCCAAAGAGGAAACCCAAAAACTTTGCAAGTTGTGATGTTTGCCAGAAAGAGCCATGGGGAGCGTATCAGATCAGTTGAAAGGAACAAAAAAAAAAGAAAAAAAAAGACCCACGCAATGTTGTGTTTCAGTCAAAGCCTATGAAATGATTTGATAGTGGCAGATATGCCTCCTATTTTATATCTCTGCATCAGTAAATGTTATTTCTCTGCAGCTCATGAAACAGAAGCAGTGTTATTTAATTGAGCGGACTGTAACTGAATTTAAAAGCTTTAAACACTTAAAGTTCTAGTTATAAATCAATCTACTTAAAAAAAAACAGGTTGCACATTATTTGGTAACACTTTATTTTACATTGTCCTTGTTACATATGTTACATGTACTTACCATAGTAATAACAGTAAATTATGCATAATTACATGCAACTAACCCTCAACCAAATCCTAATCCTACCCTAACCCTATAGTAAGTACATGTTGTTAATTAATATTACTCAGTAATTAAATGTATAATTACACTGTAACAATGACACCTTAAAATAAAGTGTAACCCATTTTACAGTACGTGTACATACAGTGTTCCCTAAGAAAGTACTCGTAATATAAGGTAACTACATGGGTTAAGGTTAGGTTTAGGGTTAGTTATTACACAGTTATTGTAATTACTATAATACGTACATCGTATGTACATGGGGAACAGGACTGTAAAATAAAGTGCCACCAAAAACCATGATATTTAAATGACAAAATGCATTTGACAAAACCCAAACCAATACCTGGCACAAAAAAAAAGGCATTTGCAAAGTTCAATTTCAGTCAAATTTTTCAATGAAATTCAGTTGAGGAAATTGTGCATAAAAATTTGAACTTTGAAAGAGAGTGATACAAACTCAAATACAACTAAAGCAATCGAATATTGACTAACATAAAGAGAAAATGCCTAATTTTAGCAAATTAAATGACAAATGAAACATGTACATTTGAACAACCAGTCAGCAGGCTAAACAACTCAATATTCAAAACATTATACAATCTGTACATTGTCACCCTGATTCTTATTATAAATGATATATGATTTTACATGAACAATCATAATGCATCTTGTTGACATGCACCTGTTTCAACGGTCTCATATGGAGTTATCTACCTTGCAAGGATCTTCTTCAATCGCTTGACTTATTTGAGGATGAGAAATGTTGTTGGATTCAAAACTGCACATGTTTCAAACAAACGCCATGCTTATGGCTTCATAAAGATGAACACAATCTCAGCACACAACCGCTAGGCCTCACAAGGTTTACTTCAGCACTTACCTTTAACTGAGGACTTGAACGCAGAGCTCTATTTGTGATTTGCAACAGTTTACTGCTGTTTTCCGATATCAGGACACATCAGAGGAGAATTTGAGGCGAAAGTTGAGAAGGCGTTCAGAATGAAGATAAGCGCGTGCCTGACAACTTTGTCAACATCATCATCATCATCATCCGCGCCAGGAGAGTGACAAGCTGCGGAGGTCTCATAATTCTACATGTTAATATTCAATAAACAAATTTGAAACTATTAACTCTATTTAAAAAAAAAATGCACTACCTAAACTGTCATGCAATCGGTCAAGCTAAAAAATATATATATAATCGGTTCGACCCCAGTAATAAGTTAAGTGTCAGTCGGTCCTCGTCCCGGTCGAATGTTACCGATTTATTATGTAATGCCTCTCTCTCTCTCTCTCTCTCTCTCTCTCTCTCTCTCTCTCTCAATCCTCCTCGCTATCTTTCTATCTCTTGTCTTGTCTTAAGTGGAACTGCTCAATAAGTTTTGTTAGAAGCTCTATCTGAAAACTTTCGCCTCTCGTCTCAGTCCTTCCTTTCATTGTTGATGAAAATACGTACTTTCAGCGCCTCAGCACTATTTAATTCATTAATTCAGTGGCCCTCCGCTCCTCCTCCTCCGTCTGTAAATAGAGCCCTTGTTGAGCTCCTCCGCTGTTCAGCCTTTGTCAACTTTTCTGCTTGATTTAAATATGTCGAAATGAACAAACTGTATGTTGCTATTGTTCGGACGACACGTTCATTATTTATACATGCGACCTCGGATGTTGAATTTGTTCTGTGGCGATTTTTTCCCTCTTTATTTCTTTATCCAAGCGGAATTTGCGACTTTTAAAGTGACATGACTTTGAAGTCGATCCAAGTCCGCATGAATAACTGCGCAGAAAACAGGTGCAAACCTTTGAAAAGAGGCGCTGAAAGGGGCAGAGAAAAAAAAGAATGACTAATTATTAAGTAGCTATTTGTATTATGTAGGCTAACACTATTTATTACTAACACTACAACTAAAAGAATAAAAAGCAAACAAAAAATGTAGGCCTATTAAAATTTTAGCCTACTTTATTATTTAATTTAAGCATAATGTGGAGATTTTTTTACCTTTTTTTTTTTAAAGAAATACTAGGGTCTATATATTTATTTATTTTATTAATTTTCTAATTAAAACGTGTCTGTAAGCTAAAGAATAGAAGTTGAATGGTACAAGGGCCAATGGGTTATAAGGTCTTATTTTCAAACACACAACCCAATGTTTGTGTGAGGAAAAATAGCCTAAATACATTTTTAAAGATTGAGCTAATTTATGTCACATATTTGTTTGTTTGTTTGGGGGGAAATCTATTTTAAATGTCGCGTCAGCAGAATGTATTGGCAAAAACGTAAAAATGGCGTCGCGCTTGATTTGAAGTTGAGGCAGCAGATTATTTTGTAATAATGTGTATTTTTATTTTTATTTTATAACAAAAGTTTTTCTAAATACGGTTATCCATCACACATAAAAGCTCTGTAGCGGTTTCATTTATGTTGAAAGGCTATTTGTTGTTGGCGTCACCATCTAAAAACTAGGCTTAACAACAAGTGGCTGTCGTCATGCCATCTAATGAAATTTAATTATTTACACTCTAAAGGTTATTTCTGAAGGCTGGACAACGTGCTGAAGCTTGTTGTGGCGGAAGTCAAATTTACCGCGTGCCCTATAGACGGAGCAGACACATTAATCCTCACGCGACGGCACGGGACTCTTTTTCACACGCGCATCAATCTCGAGGTCCCGCCCGTCTGCCAAAGCGCGCGATTTTCTTGGACCAGAAAGAACCTGAGGTTGGGTAAGTTTCCATATTTATTTTGAGAATCAATGAAATCAAGACTTTATTACTTAAGTATGAAATCTAATCGACATAAATACTTTTTAAAATGTTTTTAGGCCTATGTGTCCTTAAACGAAGTATTATAAGGTGTTCTCAGGTTTTTTTTTTTCCATTGAGGTGTTGAGAAAAAGTGTCCCAATCAACCTGAATCACCCAGTCAGGGATGTTAGATGCAAATGAGAGGATGTAGATAAACAAGAGAAGAAAGGATGGATGGAAAAGAACAGAATGAGGCTCAAAAGGAAGCAGAGGTGATGTAAGTCGGTCAGGACTCCTTTTGGCTCTGTCGGAAGAGGCTTTTTTCTCCTTGTTCCCTCTCTTTGTTGACCCTTTTCTCTGGCATCACACTCCGTTTGTTTACTGAACACATGGTTCACTTGCTTGTTCCTACTCAACTTCCGTCCCTCTCTCAGTTTCTCCCTTAAGTGTCCCCTTCTGAGCCGTTGATATTCAATTCAGTATCATACCCTTTCTGCAGTTCAGTTTATACCACCTAAGCTGAACTTTATAGTGAGTTTCAATGCTTTTGTAGTTCAGTCCACAAACACGCGCACACACACACACACACACCGAGCATTGGGACTTTCATTCAGGACTTTTATTCAAAGAAAGAGGAAACCATTAGGATGTCTGGGATAGCGGTGCCCATCTTCTGTCCGAGGGAGCCGCTCAGGGAAGTTTTATGCCTTCAGTCAGGGAAGTTTTATTTGGACAATCAGCGAGGGAAGTTTTATTAGGGTAATAATCAGTGCTCTGACTGTGTTAACTCCTGTAACTTACAGCTGGCCTCATGGTTCAGCCAAGGGATTCTCCTCATGTTCCTCCATTCCTGCGATCAGCTCCCTGGTCTCTTAGGAACGCTTCGCTCTAGAGCCCTCCTGTGGCTGTAAAGAGACCCTTCCAACTGGTAGGAGTCCATTCTCTGTAATATTAGCTCAGACTATGGCCTGGTTTCACAGACAGGGCTTAGATTAAGCCAGGATTAGACCTTAGTTCATTTAGGACATTTAAGTAGACTTATTAAACATGCAAGAAAAACATTAGCATCTTGAGACAAAACAATGACACTGACATATTTTAAGATATATCGGGTCAAGATCAGATAAAACAGCTCAAACATGCATTTTAGTCTTAAACCTTGTCTGTGAAACCGGGGGTAAACGTTCAATGTTGCATCATATTTTGTCATGCATTCTGTCTTTTTCTGACATTAGGGTTGACAACTTGGCATTAACACTTTTGGGAAGCACACATGCTCTGTGGTGTGACATGCAATACTCTATTAAACAGCATTTTGCAAATTATTTTATAATTGTGCATGCAGCTTTTATGACTTGCAGGCTAGTGGTGAAAAAAACAGCAACAGAAAAAGAGCTAAGAATGTGAGCTTCCAGTAGAGGGCGGTACTGCACAAATAATCCCCAGTATAGACAGAATCAAGAGTACTTGGACAACTAGGGTATGACTATGTTTGTATTAGCACACTACCAAACTAATTACTATTTCTGCGATATGAATGTATACAATGCATAGTATGCTATTTGCATTTTTAATTAATTCAATTAATTAGTTTGCTTCTTTTTTTTCTATCACACTGAAAATTTTTACTCTTTTACACAAAAATGCGGGGGGAAAAACTAACTAAAAATACATAAATGAGAAAATAGCTAACTAATATCATGATTTATACATGCAACCCAGTAAGGTGTACCATGTTTATGGTTGCATGTTTTTTTTTCGATTGCTAAACGACAGTGAGCACAACTGGAGCTACATGTGCAAAACTCCAACTACAGTCTGCACTACCAACAGTCACCTGAGCTAAACAGTTCACATCACCTGCAAAACTCACTCCAAGCAACACAACTCTTAACACATGGCTCAAAACAGGCTCAGTGCAGCCAAACACTATACACAACCCTCACTGAGATAACACACACTGTCACTCAGAACACACAGAACAGAGGAAAAACACTAGCATCAAACACCAATACAGAAAATACTAACTTTTCATCTTTACAGTTTGAACAATTTCAGTGACTTCATACAAAGTAATATTTTCTTCAAAAAAAAAAAAAAGGGTGACATTCTTTCACATGATTTATTTACATTTTTAGAACATAACAATTCTTTACAGTTTTTTTTATTCGCTTTGGTACTATTTTCACAAGTAAGGTGTACATTTTCAAAACTCTAAGTACAAAAATCCAAACTGATCACACTTGTAACACAGCAAGTCATTCTTTCAAAACCTGATCTCATGCTTTCATTACAGTTATACACATTTCAGTCCACATAATCATAGTTTCAAACACAAGATTATTGTAATATGTAATGAGAACATTTGGTTTAATCACAGAAACACAACAGTATGATCTTCTTTCAGTTTAGTACTTTTAACAATCAATTCATTCAACAGCAAACAATGCAAGATACATGTTGGAAATCACAGTTGTTGCTGAATTAATTACAGTAATACAGGCTATGCCGCATTAGAAAATACATGTGCATAACCTTACTTATGTAATTGAATCCATAATGTTTGTAATAGTATCTATTACAAAAGGTGTGATGAAGCACAGACATGAGGTTCTGTGCTAGAACAGAGTTTGCTGGCAATGAATACAGTAAATTATTTTGACTATTTGACTGAATACAGTAGTGGACCTTTACAGATGAAGGGTGAGGTACAGTAATGTAACAACCATGTCTCTACCATGTTTACAGTATCACATGGCATACATACTGTGATGTAAAATACTGTATTTGATGCCGTCTGTCTCCCTTCTACTGATGCATCTCTGATCAATCTGATGTTTTACAGACTGTAGTTAGAGTTTTGCACATGACTCCAGTTGTGCACACTGTCGTTTAGCAATGGAAAAAAACTGTAACATACTATTTAAAAAAAAAAAAAAACGATATAAGTATATACTCTGCAGTTCAAACATCCTGCCTCATAAACAAGATAATTGCACATCAGGTCTTGTCTGCCTCTTTTTTTGCAAGTAGAGACTGGATGTCAATGGGGCTTTGCTCATATTTTACATTTTTTTACCTGATTTGGGATCAAAAAGGTGAAACATTGAGGTACACAATGTGAAAAATGCAGTAGCTTATTACCAGAGTGATGACTTCTGTCCTTCACATAAACTGTTTGTTTTCTTTTTTTTGTTCAGTTGAAGAAAAGTAAGTCATACAGTTCTGGAGAACTTTTAACCAGTTTTTTATTTTGATTTTATCAAATGCATGAGCTGAAAGCTGTTATGATTTATGTTAAGATTAGGAATCTTGCTCTAACGCCATCCATAAGTAAGACTGAAACATCCAATCCCTTCAGATGCTCTTCATCCTGAGTTAAGAGTCTCCAACACATTCAAAGCCTTGTTTTTTAATGAATATTGTTTGTTGTCTTTTATCATTGCATTTATCAGGCAGAAAACAGTGAGTGAGAATCTAGTCTGTTCGTTACAATAACCAATAATCACCTGCCACCAGTTAGCTGTGTGTTACTGTAATACATGTATCTATCCATTTCAGACATTAACTACTTCAGGACTGCTTTGAAGCAATGTACATTTTTTAAACTGGCCTGACTTGATGTTATAAAGATCTCACATTTCCAATCTGACTTTTTAGGTTTGTTCTGCAGTTTCCTCCATGTTATTGGTGACACATGTCCACTCATCTAATTATGAGTTCAAGGAGAATTCAGAATGCATCTTCTTTTTCCTGAAGGCCTGTTACTGAAACGTCTCACTGTTTGAAAGGAAAAGGCAGCAAGATGATTTCTCACGTGAAGAATTAGACGATAGAGGTCTTTTATCTCAAGTCATCTCTTTCTGCTTTTCTCAGTATAACTGCTTTCTGTCTTTCACGTGCAGGACACGGACAGGTTTGCATTTTGTCCTCGACTTGTTACACCTAATATGAAACGGCACGTCCCCTCAAATAGCTCATCTGATTTTCAGTTTCAGGAGGAGCATGTTACAACAATAAAGTCCTTCAAGTTCACTCTTGTGGATGTGGCTGGTTTCACGCATGACACTGGATTCTCCACATATGATCTCACATAACTCACTCTGATCTACAAAGATCGAATTTATGTCTGAGAGAAAGACGAGAGCATGTACAATCTCTGACATCACGAACAACGTCAATGTCCCCTTCGTTGATGACTAATAGAGAAAACTGTTCTTGCCTGGCCAAATCCAACCTTGGAAAGCTGTGTGTGTGTGTTAGTCTTCTTGGTTACAGGTTAAGAAACCACTGGCATTATTGGAGATTGACTGAGTGTTTGTTCTGGACATGTTGGCGCCCAGCAAACCCAAATCTGCGACCTGGAAGGTCACGACGTGCCTAACTTCAGGGTCCGAGTGTCAGCTGCATAATCGATGGAGATATGCTTCAGTCTATCTGTATATGTGTGGGAAATTACTATGTTTATCTATTTCTAACCCAATCAGAAACTGCAGCTTGAAGCAAGGACATAGTTCAGACCTTGGTGAAGGGTATAACTGCTGTGTGTGTGTGTGTGTGTGCGTGCGTGCGTGCGTGCGTGCGTGCGTGCGTGCGTGCGTGCGTGCGTGTGTTGTAGGGTATAACTGCTGTGATCTTTGTAACTGTAAGTGGGGTGGCCTATGAACTCCTGTGTGAGTCTTGAAGCTGACTTCTGCTGATGAAACTGCAAACTATCTTCAGTAAAACTTTTCTTTAATTTATTATAATTCTGACTCTGGATCTTCTTTCAAACATCTGGTCCTTGGGTCCTAACCTGTAACCCCCTAACAATGCAAAATTCACTTTTACATGGTGTTTGAACATAAATGTGTGTTAGCAGTGTGTGTACACAACCACCCAGTAATAATGAAAATCCACCAAGTGCTTTCTTTTAAATGCCCATAAATCATAAGCAGTGTCTCAGAACAAGCCATTCGCAGATTCTGGGCAAAGTGACATCAATTTGCACAAGCCCCGCCCACGACTGTTGACTGACACTGCAGTTTTAGTATAGACCCGCCCTGAGTGAGCTGTACACAGTCGGAGACAGAGCGACACGCGTCATAATCTGAAAAACACGCCCACCGGGGGGCAAACAATCTAACCGTCTCCATTGACTTTGCATTGCGAGAAGCTGCCACCTTGTCATTTCTGACTTATAAGTTATAACAAAAAACAAAACAATGTCTAAAAGTTGCTATGTGACAAGGTGTACAGCAAAGAAGCTAAAAAAAAAAAACAGAAATACTTTTTTATAAGCTGTCGACCCCAAAAAATTTGCGTTTAAGGACACAAAAGTGGATACAGGCTAGAACGAATGGGTAAATTGTGGGATCCTGACACTGATATGCACTAAAAATACTCTTAAGTGTGCAGTAAACATTTTTTCACTGTATAATTAAAATATCCACATGTCAGTTTTATATATTATATTTCTGTAAGCTAAGCTATCCTGTCGTCGATTACGTTCCCCTCCAGTGAAGTAGTTCTCAGAGTAATATGACACGTTACACACTTTCTTAATTGCCTATCCACTATCATTTTTTGGGGTCGACAGCTTATAAAAACGTATTTCTGGGTTTTTTAGCTTGTTTGCTGTACACCTTGTCACATAGCAGCTTTTAGACATTGTTATATGTTTTGTTATAAGTCAGAAATGACAAGGAGGCAGCTTCTCGCAATGCAAAGTTAATGGAGACGGTTGGATTGTCCCCCTCGGTGGGCGTGGCCTAAATGTGCTCTGTCTCTATTGTCTCTGAGACTGCCCTGCTCTCAGTAATTGAAGCTCTGAGACTGGCAAGAGCAGCTTCCAAATCCTCAGTTCTCATCCTGCTGGATCTGTTTGCTGCCTTTGACACAGTTAACCACCAGATCCTCATGTCAATCCTAAAGATGAAGGGCATCTCGGGAACCGCACTCTAATGGTTCAGGTAGGTCCTTCAGGGTATCGTGGAGGGGTGTGGTGTCTAAGACCCAACATCTAGCTACTGGAGTGCCTCAGGGCTCAGTGCTGGGACCACTTCTCTTATCCATCTACATGACATCACTAGGATCTGTGATTCAGAAACATGGCTTTTCCTATCACTGCTACGCTGTGACACACAACTCTACTTCTCATTCCAGCCTGACGATCCGACGGTAGCTGATCGTATCTCAGCCTGCCTGACAGACATTTCTGGCTGGATGAAGGACCACCACCTTCAACTAAACTTTGCGAAGACAGAGCTACTTGTGGTCCCGGCCAACCCAACACTTCATCACAACTTCACCATTCAGCTAGGCTCGTCATCCATATCTCCATCAAGGTCAGCCAGAAACCTTGGAGTGGTAATTGATGATCAATTGAACTTCACAGACCACATTGCTAGAACTGCCCGGTCATGTAGATTTGCCTTGCACAACATTAGGAGGATCAGGCCCTTCCTATCAGAGCATGCTACACAACTCCTTGTCCAAGCGCTTGTTCTATCCAGACTGGACTATTGTAATGCTCTCCTGGCTGGTCTTCCAGCTTGCACGGTCAAACCTCTGCAACTGATCCAGAATGCTGCAGCCAGAGTGGTCTTTAACGAGCAGAAGAGGGAACATGCTACTCCTCTCCTCACAAAATTGCACTGGTTGCCAGTTGCCGCTCGCATCAAATTCAAGTCACTGACGTTTGCCTTCAGAACAACCACGGGCTCTGCTCCCTTTTACTTAAACTCATTACTTCAGACTTATGTACCATCCAGAAACATGCGCTCTGCAAGCAAACGACGTCTTGTGGTGCCATCTGTGGTGGATTTTTAATAGATAAAATAGTAAACTGTATATTAAACTAACCATGTTTCTAACATCTAACCTTACTTCTCTTTTTAGGCCTAACATGATAACACTTTGAAACACAATGTATTAAAACGTTCTGTCCTGTGTTTTTGAATGTTGTATGTTGTGTTTCCATACCCCTTTGACTTTGGCTGTGTGAGTGTAAAAATATCAAATTTGGGAATTGAAACTAGACAGATGACTAAATTTGAACCTTGTGATTAACAATGAAGTAATCATTAAAACAAAGTTTGCTTTACCTGGTAACAGAAGGGTTTGTCTATGAAAACCAATCAAATTGTGGGGAAATTATGTAATGCAGCATGACATTTTTGCCATACCTCCTTATTCTATAAAAACTGTTGTACAGTAGAGTGGCTGTTGAAGAAATGGCTGAAGACGCTTCTTTTTCGACAGCACTTGATCCAGTAATACTAACCCTTTCTCTTCTATTCTATTCTATTTTTATTTTATTTTTATTAAAAAAAAATTAACATGTACTGCGTTAGATTAAACTGGGAAGGGTCTTAGCACTTGCATATCGTTGTCCTACTGTTAGTTTAACTGCTTCTATTGTTCTCATTTGTAAGTCGCTTCGGATAAAAGCGTCTGTTAAATGAATAAATGTAGCCTAATGTAAATGTTTCGACGCTGGAGGAGCTGTATGTCAGAGAATGTCTCGTAAGCGATTAAGGTGTTTTGTTGTTGGATGTAAGAATGAACATCGCAGTCGTCATTTACTCCCAACATCTGAGATGCTGAAGACAGTGGATTACTATTGTTTTTGAATGGAATTCAAAATCAGTGCATCCTGACACCAGAGCACGAGCTCTTAAAGCTCCGCCCTCTTCTTGAAAGAGAGCAGCAGCTCATTTGCATTTAAAGTGACACACAAAAACAGCATGTTTTTGCTCACCCCCAAAAAGCAATTTTAACATGCTGTAAAAATTATCTGTAGGGTATTTTAAGCAAAAACTTCACATATACATCCTGGGGACATCATAGAATTATTTTACATCTTGTAAAAAGGGGAATAATAGGTGCCCTTTAAGCATTGCATGTAGGCCTACCTTGGTGATAATATTAACCTTCTGCTTTGATTCAATGCAAAACGGTTGCTTGGATTAAAGAAAGTCATGGCAGCGTGCTTTTAGGCAAAGTATCTCTTTATCATGAATGAACAAGCCCTTTTAGAATTGAACAATGGGATTTTTGTCTTTGCATTTACATCTGCAACCCAACCGATCCCTAAACTTAGTATACAATGACTTGCAAAAAGCATAACGCGTTGTGCAATAGTAATCAAAGAAAACAGTCTGTTAAACTCAGTTGAGGGAGGGACATGCAGGACATTCACTTTTATTCTCAAAGTGATACGAAACGCCACCATCATCGCACCACCCCCTGGATGCGCCAATTGCTGGCGTGCCGCACAGTTCCTTCTCTTCACATCTGTACTGTGCGTTGACTGACCTGTATAGGGCCTTGGCCTAAATATTTGCTAAAATAAACACTGTCTGCACGCCATTATATGTCAGCGGCTGTCCATTATTCTCTCATAAGATGTCTCAATTTGGAATTTAGAAATGCTACAATGACGCCTGTGTTCTTGTGATGGTCTGAGTTTCATAATAGATTTGTTGCAAAACTGTAAATTCCAGCTAGTTTCCACTGTTGACCAAGTCTAATGTGAAAGTGTTTTATGATGTACACAAAAGAATGGCTTATTGATAAAGCTTATCTTATCATGGTTTATCACCCATTTCCTGTTTTATTTATTTCTCTTGTTATCCCACTGTTTCTTATAAGGGTGATAAGAGAGATAAGGACGGAGTGATGGCTTGTTCTAGAAGGGAATGGTTGGCACAGTGTCCACATTATGATAGCAGGTGGGAGTAGATGACATTTCACATAAGACTGATGAGCCACAACAACATCTGGAAAACCTAATTATCTTCATGGCAAAAGTTTAATAACTAAGATCATTTGTAATAATACTTGATCACTAGCAGTTAAACTCTTCCTTTTACATCACTTTTATAAAGTCAACAATTTCCTCATATGTTCCTCAAAATGTTCTTCCTCTTCTACTTCTTATTCTAAAGTTGCCAGAAGTCTTTTTCAGTTCAAATATTCTATATTAAATAAAATTAAAAAAGCCAAACAGAAGCAGTTCAGCAATGACTTTTGTACCCGTCTGTATATTTACTAAAGCTCTGTGTGTTTGCTGCGCAGGAAATTCAACATTTGAAAGTCATTCGCGAAGGACTGTGAGAGAAAACTGAGGTTAAGTCTACATTTACTTTGGTCTGAGTCCAAATACGTTTGGCTGTCAATTTCTGCAGTTAAACTGACTAAAACACACATTACATAACATTTTAAAACACATTCAACTGTGTTTCACAGTCCCACTATATCACTCTTAAAAAGAATGTTCTATAGAGTTCCATATGGTTCTCAACTCAATTTAAAGAACCCTTGATGCCAAGGTTCTATAATGAGTCTTAAATGAGATGAATGTGAGCTGTTTGAATGTATATAAACATTTAATTAGAATGAAAACAAAATTAATGAAAACTAAATACATAAATTGATGGGAACCCCTCAAAAGTTATATAAACAAAGCTGACAGAACCCTTTATGTTTCTATATAGAACCCATACCGAAGATTCTTACTCGGCTGCAGATTACACAAAAACATCTCAATGCTTATCAGTTCATGAAGCAAACACATTAAAGGTCGTCACTCATGTACTGGGCTGTTTTATTTCCTAACTTTGACGACACCTGATTCTGCCATAAGCCGCTCTTCATTCATTAAATCGGGTGCTTTGGTGCAGGACAAAACGATTCCATAGATTCTGCAGTCATGTGCTTGTGTGTCTATCTGTAGATCATAATCAGACAGGGTCAAAGATGAAGCCCAGTGGCCCGTTACATAAGATCGGTCTCTTTTGAATTGGAAAAGTAAGATGGTTAACTGCTAGTTGGTCAAACTAGTTCTGAAGACACAGAGATGCAACTGGCCACAGAACATTGATCCTTGAGTCTCACACCGAGTTACAGACATGACGGTTTTGCTCGTGACCGAGCTCTTCTCAAATGATGCATTTACAACACTGTGTTGGATTATCAAAACCACATATTCTGTTCTGTGTGTGGCAGTTAGCCAGGCTCAGAAGTAGCCTAAAGCTAAACCATTAAACTCACACACACATTCCACACACACTCTCTCTCATTAAGAATAATGGAGTCGCTGTGTCTGATGACGACACATGTGACTTTCATGCACACACTTTCCTGAAATGAGTATACTTTGCAATTGACCCTTGACAGGCGATCTGAGAGTTAGTAGATTAACGTGGGTTTGAACTTGGAAAAACTGTGTGTACTGACGTCTTTCCGCAAACAACATTCCTTATTGCAGGGCTGCCAACTTTTGAGTTTAGCTTGGAGTGAGATTTTTGTTGGGGGGTGGGGGGGGGGGGGGGGGGGTTGAGAGGATATGTAAAAATAAATATTGCATCACAATAAGTGTAATTGTGATTGTCAAAACATTTGGTAACTAAATAGAATTTTATGAAGTTTAGTGACAACATTTTACAATGTTTACATTGTACAATGACTGGTAGGATACAGTTTTTATTATTGCTTGACAACAATTTCAAGATTTCAATTCCATTCTTGTGATTTGATTCCGATTTTGATTCAATATTGACTACTTTGGATACATGTTTATTTTAAATTTTATTAAAAAAAATAATCTCACCTAATGCTGTAAACATAGAGTGCCCAATCTGCTGGTATTATTAAAGGTTAAAAATAACAAATGAAATTAAATATAATGCCGTTTTTGTTATAATAACAATTATTTAATGACATAAGTAAAAATATAATAAATATGTAATATAGTGCTCAGCAAAATCTCCTCTCTAGCTATTTTTTCTATTCAATTAACATGCTATGGTCATTAAATGGCTTTCCTGAGGTAAATGTAGCGTTATGTGACATAATTGTTCTCCTGCTATTATATATTGACCTCTTTCCGTGGTTGAAAAACACTAATTGGTCGATATTATGTACCGGTATACTTTCGGTAAGTTGTACTGCATCTTTAAATAAAAAAGTAACAGATGATCGGTTCACGTGCACTTGAACTGAGGCGCTCAGCGATCTGTCACGTCACATTTACAAGCGCCAAACGTGTTTTTGTCTGAATTTCGTAATAAAATTGACGGAATCTTAGAGCTGATAATTAGTTTAATATTTAAAGTGCCTCTTTGCTCCGCAATTTTTCTGTGCGTGAGAAAATGGATGTGTGGCGTGAGAGCGTGTGAAAAGTGTCAATTGCGTGAGTCTCACGCTCATGAGAGTTGGCAGCCCTAGCTGTTATTGTGTTCATTCACGTTTATATGATGCTATAAATTAACTAGATGATCGGTTTACGAGCAGCTTTAACTGAGGCGCTACAGCGATCTGTCACACATTAAAGAGCCACAAAACGGTATTTATTGTTTAGAATTTTTTTTTTTTTTTTTTTTTTTTGAAAGGTGAGACTTTGTTTCATATCAAAAGTAAGCTGGTCTGTCTGTCTGTCTGTCATCGCGTCGTCGGTGTGTCTCTGCTCCACGATGTATTTGGTATTTCTCACTGCGTCAGTAACTGAAGGGGGCGTGTCTTTGAGAACGGTCAATTATCTGGCATGGATAATGTTATTATCTCTGCAGTTTGTTGCATAAAGATTCATGTGTTCATTCAAGACTGATTATGATTGATGCAAAGTTCAATAAAGTAGTGAAGGAAGGAGACAGGGCTGGCTTGCTGTGGAACGTGTGGATTTTTTATTCAATATTTTCTCAACCAAAAACAAAGTCGCGCTCTCATACGCAGTCTTTCTCCAATAATTTCCACAAGCAGCTTCTCTGGCAACACAAACGTCCACACTATTCCACAGCCCCCCTCTCTCCGTCCTTGCTTCCCGTTTCCAGGTGGCTTTTATCCGGTTCCCCATGGCAATTACTGCAACGAGATCCAGGTGGTCATTTTGCACTTGACCTACTTACTCGTCTCTCTCTCTCTCTCTCTCTCTCTCTCTCTCTTGTCAAACTAAAGAAACAAAAACAAAAAAACAGTTGCAATGGACTCGAGGTAAATATCATGGTGTGTAGACTTTGCTCAGACAGTGTTTAGATTTCTCGGCTTTTCGGAAATAATGTGTAATCGCTTCAGATCATAAAAGTGAGAAATGACGAGGGCCCCCCGACCTTGTTCTGCAGAACTTGTTGCTCAATGAACTTGGCATCGTGTCAGCTGTGGGAACATTTTTATTGATTCCTACAAGGGCTCTGGAGGAAAAGGCTCGATTGTTTTGTGGCATCATGATCCAGAGAAGCCACGCGATTGGTCAAGATGCAGGCGTGTCAGCTCGTCCAGGGAAATACCACAAATAAGAGTCATCCGTGTAGTGAGCTCCGCACTTGTTATTTCTCTTCATTGTGTTTTTGGGTGGAGTCACAACAGAGACTGAGACGAAAACAAGGGCCCTTAACAGGCCTTATCTTATAGCCTACCATAGTGGAAAAAAACCTATACCTAAATGTATTTAAAATATTTGTGTTTCATGCTAAGTATACTATAAATCCATTAACATATTTATTGACATATCTTACTGAAATTAAAATTATAATGAAACTTTATTTGGAGTACGTTTTTATTTGCACAATGCACATTTCTTAATTTTAATGCTAAAATGTGTTCAATATCACTATTAGTAAGGATAATTTGATCTCTATATAATTTCAGTCTTTAAATGCAAGATATTTAAAGTGTTCCTAAAATATTCTTGCAATAGTTCCACTTTAGCACAATCAAATATACTTAAGTATAGCTGGACCTTAGAACTATTTCTGAATAAATAAAGTAGGCCTACATTAAGTACAAAAGTTTTTATAAAGTATTTATATTAAGTATGTAAATGTATTTATATTATACTTAGCATTAAATTAATGCATTTTAAATATATTTTAGTGTATTTATTGTTCACTGTATAGGTGAGGTTGTAAATATTATGCTTATCTATTCGCCATCCAGTCACGTGTGTACCTTGAACCTGCGGATCACAACAACAGGATACATCAAAATAACAGAATAAGTGATGTAATGAATTGAAATGATGCCAGTCTCAGGTGCCACAGTTACAGAATGACAGAAAGAGGTGATCGCATCAATTAATCATTACTGAAAAACATTCTTCTTCATCGGTGGCTCTGAGACTGTTTTGACGGACATGATCATGTGTGGGAAGTGAGGTGCTAATATAAATAGGATAACTCTACCTAATGTGATATGTTTGAGACAGGTCGTAGGTCAACAGGGGTCATGACCTTTGTTCCTGAGGTGCCCTGGTTGGTCATGTTCTTAGATTAGGTCCAAAATAACGTGTGCTCGACCATTCTAACATGTCGTTGTCCAGTGATTTGAGGTGGCCTAAATGAGGGGAATGTTGAAGAACTGAATTCTTTGACTTGTTATTTACTTTAGGCATTTCTGAAATGTTGACTCAAGACTGGTCAAGTGGGTCAAAATATGTTAAATTCCAACAACATTCCATTTTTTTTATATTTATTTTTTAATAGGTTGTGCATAGCCTGTTTTAAAATGCACACCCTACAATTCTAAATAGGAAAAATGTGAGTTTAATTTTCTACATGCTAAAAAAGCACCAGGAACGACCCTTATATCGTGCGTTATTGTTGATATTATGCACCACGCACTTCTTCAATAGGTCTGGCAAAGATAAAAGGTAATTGTCGTGATCTAAGTTCACGATTTCCTTATCTAAGCCAAATACACATGGACCCAGTGTTAATATTTGAATGACTTGTAGCCTAGTCTCATGCGTTTGTTTTGTTCGACCATCCATAAATCTAATCTTGCTGAAAACCCATTTCCAGTATATCAGCTGTTTCTCGTGTTTAAGATCCCGTGTTGAACTTGGCCCACCCTGACCGCGGGGGCGATGCGTCAGGGCGTTGCGCCAGGGGGGTGTGTTGCGTTCCGCTTTTCATTTGCGTCAGAACGCGGGGAGGAGCGGCAGAAACGGAGGATCTATAAAACACCGGCGACGTGCGCAGCACTTCAGGAATCATTAAACAGCTTTATTGACTGTCTTTGTTTGAACTCTATCTCCGTTATTTGTTTTCTTGGTCGTTCGTCGCATAAGTTACTTCCGAACCCGAAACATCCGTATTTGTGAAGGATCTGACCAGCGAATTTGAACATGTTTCCTGAGAGCAGCACTGGGTATACTATTATTATTATTATTATTTTCAGATCTAACTATTTCTGCATTCTTTATTTTGTCTTTTAAAAGTGTATCCTTTGTTTGAATTCTATTTCGTTGGTGAATGTAATATAATCGCTCCATAGTGCAGGGGGTTGCATAGTTAAAGCTGATCTATCATAATTTATCCATTCATTCTGTCATAATCAATGTGAGATTGCATTTAACCGAATCGTCACAGTGAGGAGCACGTGGTGATGCTCGTGCGCGCTTTGTGTCTTGAACAGCTGCCAGAGAACTGGACTACAGTGCGCGCGCGTTTCGGTGCCGTTATATAAGAGGACGTTTCGGATTTTAAACGGGTTTTCTTTGAAAACGTAGAATTATTCAATGGAAAGGGGTCGCGTAAAAAAAAAAAAAAAAAAAAAAATTGGCTATTTTGATTTTTTTTTTTTTTTTTTTAACTATGTTGACTGTTGATTGTATTGAAATTATTTTGAAAATGTATATTTTCTACAATAAAATTGTAAAATACGTAACGCACATATACATATCATATACAACAAAGACACAATATAACCTGCAACCCTATTCTCTAGATAAGCTTAATTTTTCAGCCATTAATATTGGTCAACCATTAGCCTACTAGTTGTAAATTCTATGATATACAATACATCAAACTAAAAGGAAAAGGGACTGACATGTTTAGTTAAAAGCTTAACAAAAACCAAAAATAATAATAATATTAATAATATATATCTTTTTGGACCTGGACTATTTTCACATTCTTTTAGATTTTTTGACAATTAATTGGTTGTATAGAAAATGTATATTTGCTACAATTAAATTGCAAATCTAAACATTCATTTTTTTAATGATAACTTTGTTACTGTTTTCCAAACTGCAAAGGCCATAGTTAATCGTAAAGCTGCTCGGTCACAGAAAGTTTATTTCAGGAGTCAGCCGCTCAGATTACAGTAGTGATGTGTCCAAAAGTGGCTCAAGTTTCAAATCTGCCAGGATATTTTTATTTGCTATCAAATTCATAGCCATTCAAATCCATTCAAAGATGCCTAATACAGTATTTGGCATCTTATAATGCATAATACATATTATGCAGATGCTATTCAAAATGCCTTTAGTGTAAGTAAATTCTATGTTTATGACGTTCAAGTGTGTCAGACTCCAGGGAATGTGATTGAATTTTTATTTTTTGATGAATGTAAAGTGTCGTTTGACAATGTCTATTCCTACTTTATGATTTAAAATATGTTTATGCTGAAATATTATGTCCCCTGTGTGGAGGTTGTGGAAAATTTCTTCTCACAAAAGAAGGAGAGTAAAATGAAACCCTATATAACGTCTTTCTAATCTACAAATACTCACGTGATTTAATAAGTCTAGACTTTGTTGATTAATATGATAATACTGTCAGCTGCGAGTCGGGCCAGTATGAGCATCACCAATCAGAATGTAGAACGCTGTGGCGCACACACACTCATCTCATGAGTATGTTTAACATATTCTGCCAAGTTTTAAATGAGTGTGTATTTTCTGGCCATTGACTCCCGACCGGCTGCTAATAAACTTTATCACTGCAGAGAGGAACTTCTCTGATGCTCTGATCATTTAAGGGAAGCACTAGCAACACTTTGAAAGTGATACTTAAGTAATAGTGTTTCTTGGGCGGGACGCCATCGCCCATGTTGGGTTAACAACACCTGTGGAAAAAGTGGTTAGTCCATGTTAGTGCCTCAGGCCAGAATCGGATAGGTTAGTTTTTAAAACTTTCCATCACAGGAACTTGACTTCTGGGCAGATACAAGCATAACATGTGTGCTGGGAATGCAGTGAGCTAGTTAAAGTCGTGTGTTTAGTCTCATAAATGTTTCCACTGTCTCTCCGCAGCTACAGCTATGAGGATTGCCAATCCACAGCGGACTGGCTCCTGTCCCAGACTGCAGTGCAGCCTCTGGTGGGCATCGTGTGTGGCTCGGGGATGGGTGGACTGGCTGAAGGGTTGAAGGACCCGGTGGCCTTCAACTACAAAGACATCCCCAACTTCCCCCAAAGCACAGGTGAGCGTTTCTGTATAATGTGAGGTATTGCCTTGCAAGGTTTCCATTATGTTGTGCTGAATCTGTGCATTTGTTTCTGTTCTGCAGTGCACGGTCACGCAGGTCGACTGGTGTTTGGCACTTTGAAGGGAATACCATGCGTCTGCATGCAGGGAAGGTTTCATCTCTATGAGGGATATGCCATCCAAAAGGTACAAACACCCCATAATACTCACATCCATTTTTTTTTTTTTTTTGTCAGTCTAACAGTTAGACTGAGAGGGATCCTGGTAGGAGACTGGTTGTTTATCCGTTTCTATGTATTAAAATATCACTGAAATCGCAAGTTGGACAACGTTAAAGAACCCTGACCTAGATTTCTCATGACCATTTTTGCTCTTCACCACGTGATTAATCTAATTGCCAAATGACCTAATTTGAAAATCGAATTATTGTGTTTTGTGTGTGATTGAAGCATAAACTCTTCGACCGTATGAAATGCGAAGTCCAGAACACTAGTTGGTTTTGCATTAACTTTAAAACTTGCCTTAGTGCTAAAATCTGATGCTTGTGTACTTGGCACACGTTTCATTAGTGCCATTTTTGTATGTAATAGTCGGTCCGTGTAAACTGCTACTGATGTGAGCTTCCTCTGAGCATCTCAAACTAATATCGTTGTTCTGTTGCAGATTACGATGCCTATGCGGATCTTCAAAATCCTGGGAGTGAAGACCGTGATTCTTACCAACGCCGCTGGTGGTCTGAACCAGGACTTTAAAGTAGGAGACATCATGATCATCAAAGATCATCTCAACATGCCCGGGTTTGCTGGAAACAACCCGCTGACGGGACCCAACGACGAAAGGTGTGTTTATATGTGTTGTGGCACTAACTTTTATATTTAACACTCTCACACCATGGAGCTGTTTTGACATGCAGAGATTTCATGCATACTTCAACCAAAAATGAAAATTACCCCATGATTTACTCAACCTCAAGCCATCCTAGGTGTATTTGACATTCTTCTTTCAGTCGAACACAATCTGAGTTATATAAAAAAATGTCCAGGCTCTTCCAAGCTTTATAATGGGAGAGAATGGGCATCCTTTTTTTGAAGTCCATACAAGTGCATCTTTACATCATAAAAGTGTCTCAAAAGGCTCCGGGCGTTAAAAAATGGTGCCCATAAAGCTTGGAAGAGCCAGGACATTTTTAATATAACTCTGATTGTATTTGTCTGAAAGAAGAATGTCATAGACACCTAGGATGGCTTCATGGTGAGTAAATCATGGGCTAATTTTCACTTTTGGGTGAACCATCCCTTTAACTTACATTGCTTTTTGTTTAGGTTTGGGTTACGTTTCCCCTGCATGTCTGACGCATACGATCGAGAACTCCAGCAGCTGGCGTTGGACGTGGGTTCAGAGCTTGGCTTCAGTGATTTCCTGCGAGAGGGCGTTTACTGCGTTCTAGGAGGACCTTCGTTCGAGACGATCGCGGAGTGTCGCATGTTGAACAAGCTGGGAGCTGATGCTGTCGGTAAGAGCTGTCACGCCTCTCTTAAAGGGATAGTTCACATAAAAATAAAAGTTCTGTCATATATAACTCACCCTCATGTCGTTCCAAACCCGTGAGACTCTCGTTCATCTTCAGAAAATGAATGAAAATCTTTTTGAAGAAATCTGAGAGCTTTCTGTCCCTCCATTGACAGCTACGCTACTACCACTTTGACGCCTCAAAAAGTTCATAATGAGATCCATATGAGGTTTAGTCCAAATATTCTGAAGAGACTAAATCGCTGTATATGATGAACAGATTGAATTTAGGCTTTTATTCACATTCAAACATTCATCGAAGATATCAAAAATATCTTCTTTTGTGATCCGAAGATGAACGAAAGTCTTACTGGTTTGGAACGACATGAGTCATTTATGACAGAATTTTAATTTTTGGGGTGAACTATCCCTTTAAGATCCAATCAGTAAACGGCATTATAGTTTAATTCTGCAGTTCTCTGACAGGCCAAAGGGGGCGTTCACACTGACAACAATTTGCAGTAACTTGAAGTCATTCATTTTCAAACTTTTTCAATGTAACCAAGTTAAACTACATAACTTCTCATTTGCATGAAGTTAAATCCAGTGGCCAATGAGAGTGCAGACAGGGAAATTTCTGTAACATTGAAATAAAAATAACTAAACATGTTTTCTGACGTGAACTAGTTTACTAACCAGGCTTTGTCTGTTTTAGGCATGAGCACTGTTCACGAGGTGATCGTGGCACGTCACTGTGGCATGCGTGTCTTCGCTCTGTCTTTGATAACTAATAAAGCGGTTATGGACTACGACAGCGAGGAAAAAGCCAATCACGAGGAAGTTCTGCAGACGGGCAAACAGAGAGCGGAGCAGCTGGAGAGACTGGTGTCCTCCATAGTCGCACGGCTAGAACACAACAACAATTACGCCTGAGACTGTTCTCGGATCAGATCCGACATCAGTCACAGACCAAAGAATGCCGATTCATCTGTGAACAAACACACTGGATATACGGTTTCAAAAAGCATGTTATACAGGTCAATTCCATTCAGCTCAGACTTTATTGAATCTTATAAGTCTTCATTTATTTTTGGTCTGCCTGATATTTTGTGCTTATGTATATAGATCTGGTGAGCATGGGAGTGCTTGGGTGTTTTTCCTCTTTCTCTCTCTTTACAGGAAAAAATACAAATAATTTTTACATTCCTATGAATGATAAACTAATGTTTCTTATTTCTATCTTAAATGTTTACCATTTGTTACTTAAAATTAAAAATCTCTGTAACACTTTGATTGGTTTGTAGCATTTGTAGGTAGATGTACAGTAAAGGTCTATCTTGTGTATTTTTTTAACATTATTAGCAAAATTGGCTATTTATTATTATTGTCTCCCTCTTGTTTATGTAACTTAATATTACACATTTATGGGTGAACTTTCTGTCAATGTTTGAAATGCTTGAGGGTATGAGGACATGGTGATGAGTAGAAAAAATTGAGATGGAAGAAAATATATATTTAATATATATTTCACCCCAACATCAAAAATAAATTATATTTTGCATAAATATAATGAAGTCTCATTATTTTGTCATTATCAATCATTATTTTGACTATGTTGAGACAGTTACATAACAAGTAAGTATTTTACATTTCAAGTTGTATATGTATTTGTTTATTGGGGATATAATGGCTTTATTTTGACCTGAAAATGTTTTTGTTTTTTTAAATGTTAAAAATTGAGTGTTCATCAGAGGGGTCCAAAACCCTAGGACTTTTGTCGAACTTGAACCACGAATACACACAAAAATAATTTAATGGATTCGAGGAGTTTTGTGGTTGAAATTTTAAAAAAGTAACAAATCCTTCCCTCACGGGTCAATTTGACCCCCATAGGAATGGATGGAATGCTTCAGTACACATAGAAAAACATAAAAATGCTCAAAATTCTAACTAAAAATGCTAAAACTTTACCAAAAAAGTATTTTATTATGTCTACATGTGTATCTGAATGCACACTGAAGACAAACTGACTTTAGGACCCAGTGGAAGAGCTCACTTGCTCCATATAGAGATATAAGGACATCTAGAGTCATGAAATGTGTAAGGGATAATGTAGGCTGTCAGGCTGTCTTGAATCAGCTTGAAGGGGTTGTATTCGCTATAACAACCGCCTCGCGCTACATTATCCCGCTTATTACATGGCTACCTACCAAATAAATCAATAATTTGACACAAAATATTGATTTAAAAAGGAGTTTATTGATTTAAAAACGTTTGTATTGCTTCCGCTAAAGAAAATAGTCTGTTCCGTCTCTACGGTTAGAATCCTGCGTCCATAGCAACGCTCTGTTTTTCATGGCAACGGTGAGTTAGCGGTCTGTTATCAAGAAATAACACCGCATTCTACATTATAATTCAACCAAGCCATGTAATAAGTTATATTATTATTTTTCCACAAAGGCACCCAATGTAAGGTATTTTGAGCTGAATTACAAGGGTTATGTGTGAAATAGTGAGTTATTTTGAATTTAATTTGAAGAATGTGCTTAAATTACTACATTACTATTTATTTATTATTTATTGATCAAATCTAGTAATTTAAAGGTAAATAAAATAAAAAATAACAAACAAAAATCCCAAAAAATTGCATTAAAAATAGAAAAAAACTTGAGGGAAAGATTGCAGGAAATTGCAGTTCATCTATGAAAATTCTTACGTATTTGGGCACCGTTGGGTTTTCCCACACCTTGGTTAACTTCAAATTCAAGAACCTTTCAAGGACTTTCCAGGTCCAATACCCTCAAATTCAAGGACTTAATCTGAGGAAACATTTGTTGTGTTCAACAACAAACATTGAGGTACCATAGTAGTTTGGTACATCGTCATGGCAACGTACAACACAAAGTACCTCACATGGGAAACTCTTAACGTAACGCGTAAATGCGCGTAACTAACGTAAATCAAGCAAGCTATTATTCATAGGCCACGAAGTGTTGGCGAAATAACACTTTCATCCGATCGGAGGGAATAATATGGATTTTTTTCAGAAAACTTCTTGCACAAAATAATTTCAAGCACTCTCAAGGACCTGTATCTATGTATGTTTATTTTCCAAAACTTTCCAGGGCCTGCATTTTTTTTTTTAGATTCACAATTTTCAAGGATTTCAAGGACCCGTGGGAACTCTGGTTTAATCAGGAAAGGCACAGGTGGAACGACTGGTTAGTTCTCGTCCACATTCGAGTTGGCTGAACTTCCTGTCCCAGCGTGACAAACCTTCGAGTGGTAGTTACGGTGGCTGCTTTGAGAGAAAGCCCTGCCACAGTTTCGGCAGCGATGCGGCTTCTCTCCGGTGTGAACACGTCTGTGTTTTCCCAGCGAACTGGGCTGAGTAAACCGCTTATTACAGATGTTACACGCGTAACCCTTCTGTCCTGTGTGAGTGAGCTTGTGAGTCTTCAAAGACCCCTTGAGAGTGAAAGTCTTCTCACACACGTCACAACTGAACGGTTTGTCTCCAGAATGTGTCAGTAGATGAGTCTTGAGATGCGTTCCTCGTCGAAACCCCTTCCCGCAGAGCTCACAGCAAAAGGCTTTGACTCCCGTGTGGAGCTGCTTGTGGGATTTGAAGGTGTTTGAGTGTACGAAGGTTTTTCCGCAGTCCTCGCATCTGAAGGGTTGTTCGCCCGTGTGAAGCCTTTCGTGTGCCTTGAGGTTCCCCTTCTGAGCGAAGCTCTTCCCGCAGTGTTTGCACGGGAATGGCTTTTCTCCAGTGTGAACTCGCTGATGGTAATCCAGGTAAGATTTGGTGAGGAACCGGGAACCGCACTGCAGACACACAAAGTTCTTCTCGCCACCATGTGTTCGCTCATGAGATTTGAGGATGCTCATCAACGTGAAGCTCTTGCCACATGTGGAACAGGTGAACGGTCTCTCGTCACCGTGACTCGTCATGTGACTCCTCAAGTGGTTTGGCAAGCGAAACGTCTTCTCGCAGAGCTCGCATTTGTGAGGTTTCTCCACCTTGTGGATTCTCCGGTGGATTTGGAGGAGGCGTCTGCGGGCGAAACGCTCTCCACACTCTTGGCAAGCGTGAGGTGTTTCTCCACTGTGGAACTTCTGCTGGTGTCTTCTCAAGTTATTGAGGAAGGTGAAGGTTTTTCCACAGGTTCTGCATGTGTTCTGCTCATCTTTTGCATTCAGTTGCACTTCTTCAGTAGTGAGTGTAGTTACATCCAATCCTGTTCCGATAATGTTGGGTACATCCAGTGTGTCTATGTTTAACTGGACTGAAATGTCATTTGATTCGTCTTTGGGGTTTGGTTGGTTTGGTTCTTCTCTTTGATGGTCTACAGATTCAGGTTCTTCTGCACTGGGCTCTACTGATTCTGAAATATGAACATTGCATGTTTATTAGGCGTGTCACAATATATCACAATACAAAAATGCAACAATATGTATCATGGATAGTGACAATATGTATTGTGTATAGTTCGACCAAAAGAAAAATAACTGTGAGAAAAAATTCAAGTTTTCAGAGTTTTAGTGTCAGTACTACATTAAACTACTACATAATGTTAAATAGAGGTCGACCAATTCATCGGTTTTGCCGATAAATCGGTACCGATAGTTGATTGGTGGAACTATCGAAGGCAAAAATCCACACCGATAGTTTTCCCGGGTTGTGTGTCTTGCTGGAGCTGCTGAGAAGTCATTACACAGTATGAGAGCGCTGAGAAGAGACTGCTGGCATTATACAGAGCGAGAGCGACCTCTAGAGGACAAATAACAAACTATCACTGGCTGAGTTGTTTACGTTAACACGTGAGGCTGCGCGCAGCACAGAGATAACAGAATACAGAACACTAAAGTACATATTGCCATGTCATTATAAAGTAATTCATTTGTTGACTAAATGCTGCATTAGCAGAGAAAGAACAGAAGTATATTTGCCGTCGAGTCTGAGAGGAATAACATTAGTATGGGCTACCTCAAGCGGTTAAAACAATAACGCAAAACACACGCAAACCTCACCCAAATGTTTTATGTCACAATCGTTACCATCTATTTGCATTAGTTTATATCCAGCTAGTCACTTTTATGCATTCATTAGCCGGAAAATGTTCATATTTAAAGCTAGTGACGTGTTTGGTTTCTCAACATTGATATTTTCATGTCAGAAATATAAACAAATCAGAATTTTTTTATCACTACAATACATATTGTTATTTTGATTAGATAATCATCAAGTGTTCTAAAATAGAAGCAAATAAACTGAGAGACTATACATGTAATATATGTATTTTATGCTCTGGCCTTTGCAGATTTAAATATGGCCATCTTCTTTAGGCATGATTCATGTGAAATGGTAACACTTTACAATAAGATTACAATTTTAGCATTAACTAAGGTTAATAAATGTTGTAGACGTATTATTCATCGTTATTTAGTTAATTTCAACATTTACTAATACATTTTAAATTGAGTTTTGATTTTATCTGTTATTACCTTAAGTTAATGTACTATGAACTAACATGAATGATCAATGTACAATTGTATTGCCCAAATATTATTACATGCAGTAAAAACGTATATTGCATAATGCATAGTTCATGAACGCTAGCTAATACATCCTTGTTAACAAATGGGACTTTTGCAAAGTGTTACCTATGAAATTTGCATAGGCTATGTTTCTAGGTTATCGCTAAAGAAACACACATTTGACCGGTAACATTTCTATGTTTAAATTATTTTCTGTAGAACTTCTCATTTTAACATATTCATATTTATTAGTTTAGCACATTTCAGTTCAGCACTGTTTCACTTGGAGTGTTATGTTTGTTTTTAATCCCAAAATCCATAAAAAAAAAATATCGGTTGAATAATCGGTATCGGTAAAACCCACTATCGGTCGACCTCTAATGTTAACTATAATGTATAATAATGCAATGGGGGAATATTTGTGGGTCCTGATAATGCCAAATGTCTGATGTTACCAGTAAAAAGTGGCCGACATTATTTTAAATATATCTAGTCAGTGTCATGAATATTGTTATTCTGGTGTCTTGTCCTGTGCGTTGGGTTATCAGCACCAAGTCCAAACATATTCATTTACACACACACCATATAAAATCAAATTTAGCATTTTAATTAAATTTAACATTTTTTGTTAACCTTTTACCATATGTCTTGGAGAATCGCAATAATATCGTATCGTGAGTTCAGTATCGAATCGTGATATAACGGTATCGTTACACCCCTAATGTTTATAGATATGATATTGGATATTTAGGCCTCACATTAACATATTACACCACATGCGTTATGTGCATGACACCAACATGCCGTCAGTACCATCAACAGCAGGAGACTGATCCTCTATGTGTTCCTCTTCATGACCAAATGCATCCTCAAATGTAAACTCAGGCTCTTCCTAGATAAATACAAGACTATGTTACTTTAATGTACAACAAATTATAGTTTGTATTATATTGTAAACAATTACAGCAGGATGTGGTTTACTTCAACAGTCCGAGGAAGATCTCCACCAAATGTGGTGCAATCCTGGATTCCTGAGGTGACATCTTCCTGGTTTCCTTCTACAACAATGCATTTTTCTTGTTTAATCATTTAAAACATAATTTAATACATGATTTATTTACGTTAAGAACCACCTTTGACGTGTTCCTCATCTTTGGCATTGGGGTATTGGGTCTTGAGTGGTTTCCCCGTCCCATCAGACTGCTTGTCTACGCTTTTGTTGACTTGTGTAAGATATTTTCTTCGTCCAGTTGATGCTTTATGAAGGATTGTGCAGATGTGTTCAGCTGTTGAGTTTGTTATTTTCCTTATAGCATCTGTCAGATTCTTCTGAAGCAAACAACACATATCAGTAACTATAACTGTGAAGGTAAAGTTAAAAGTTCTGCTTGCCTAACTTTTTAACACGTATAACAGATTAACTTGATGTAACTGCGCATGAACTATCAATAATCAAAGCGCAAAAATATATTAAGACATTGTTTTAATTGAATACCCACAAAGCTGTTTTAATACGTGCAATAATATTTCAACATAACATTTCGCCTTAAAAAGTTGACCGTTAATTATTAGCAATAACATGTATCTGGTAGTTCTATCATTAACTGTGGCAGTTTAATATTAGTCAGTTATTAGTCGAACAAAATGCTTATTATAAAAAAATAAAAATAAATAACAGAAGCTAAGGAGATTCCATATTAATTACTTATAACTTTACAGCGATTCAAATAACTATTAACTATGGTATGTTTAGCAGTAACTATGTTTACCACGGTGATTTTTAGTGAAATGGTAATAACGATTTTTAAGACATATCAACAACGATATATTTGAACGGACTTACCAATTTGATATCAGTTTCTGTATTTCCATTTTGACGTTTTGACTGAAAAATATCAAGTTGACAAATTTCTGTCACTATAGATGAGACTAAACTGTCCATTATTGTGAGCAGTTGTTTCTGGATAGAGAGTTCACACGACATACTTCTATTCCTTTGATATATCATTAAAATGTTTAATAAGAAAGGCGACTACTTCATTGATTCATTTGTTTTGCCGAAGTCCCTTCGGTTACTGTGTTGTGACGTGAACGCGGATTCAATGGTTGATCAGTTTCCAGACCTGATGCATTTCAAAATAAAAGTCACCTATTAAACCTCATGAAAATGTAAAGACCATCGATAAATCAGCAGCAATGGCAAAATGTTTTATTTATGCAATAAGTGTAAACATAACCATATATACATTTTTTTTTAAATATATACAGAAGAATTGGGTTTACAGAAACATCAGATCAGTCTCAATGTTTGTATGGCATTATGGATTATATTTCTTCAGCTGATTCATAAAGCCTGGGTTTGGCTGGATGGAAGGCCGGGCAGTTTTCACAGCGCTGAAGGCTTCATCAAACGACATCTTCTCCTGGGACATGAGGAACCCGATGACGACAGAAGCAGAGCGAGACACTCCAGCGTTACAGTGGACCAGCACCACTCCATCCTGAAGAACACACAGAACAGAGCTTATAGACACACACACACACACACACACACACACACACACACACACACACACACACACACACACACACACACACACCTGTCTGTCTTCCACACACACACCTGCTGACTGGCTTCCTTTATGAACTCAAAACATTCAGGGAAGTATGAGGTGATGTCTGTCTCTGGGATATCCATCATGGTAACAGTCTTATATGTGAAGAGATCAGGAAACACGTTCTGAACCCCATACGACACATTCAGCACATGAGTCACCTAAAACACAACAGATATACGTGTGTGTATATATTATTATAATATATATATATATATATATATATATATATATATACACATGTGTGTGTTTGTGTGTACACATCCATTTATGTATGTATGTATGTATGTATGTATTTATAGACACACACATATAATGTATACGCACATATATAATATAAATAAAAACTTTTATGTTAGATGTGATTAATCACGATTAATCGATTTGACAGAACTAATATATATATATATATATTTAGTTTTATATAAATTAGCTGGCCTAGTTTTATAAAGTATATAAGTGGCTTTATTAAGATATAAAAAAGAAAAAATATAAAGATATATAAAATAACAATAAAAACCTAATTACCTTACCTTTAACCTTTTCAATGTTTCTATGTCATGAGCTGCATCCTGGGATGCTAAAAAATACAAATTTGACAGTTAGAGGTTAATACTTAATGTGCCATATATGTACATATATTTTTTTTAATAAATATTTTATATAGAGATTCAAACTTTAAAATAATGTTGGGTTATGATTTTTTTTTTATATACAGGTCCTTCTCAATAAATTAGCATATTGTGATAAAGTTCATTATTTTCCATAATGTAATGATAAAAATTAAACTTTCATATATTTTAGATTCATTGCACACCAACTGAAATATTTCAGGTCTTTTATTGTTTTAATACTGATGATTTTGGCATACAGCTCATGAAAACCCAAAATTCCTGTCTCAATAAATTAGCATATCATGAAAAGGTTCACTAAACGAGCTATTAACCTAATCATCTGAAACAACTAATTACCTCTAAACACCTGCAAAAGATTCCTGAGGCTTTTAAAAACTCCCAGCCTGGTTCATTACTCAAAACCGCAATCATGGGTAAGACTGCTGACCAGAAGGCCATCATTGACACCCTCAAGCAAGAGGGTAAGACACAGAAAGAAATTTCTGAACGAATAGGCTGTTCCCAGAGTGCTGTATCAAGGCACCTCAGTGGGAAGTCTGTGGGAAGGAAAAAGTGTGGCAAAAAACGCTGCACAACGAGAAGAGGTGACCTGACCCTGAGGAAGATTGTGGAGAAGGACCGATTCCAGACCTTGGGGGACCTGCGGAAGCAGTGGACTGAGTCTGGAGTAGAAACATCCAGAGCCACCGTGCACAGGCGTGTGCAGGAAATGGGCTACAGGTGCCGCATTCCCAAGGTCAAGCCACTTTTGAAACAGCGGCAGAAGCGCCTGACCTGGGCTACAGAGAAGCAGCACTGGACTGTTGCTCAGTGGTTGCTCAAATTTTGCATGTCATTCGGAAATCAAGGTGCCAGAGTCTGGAGGAAGACTGGGGAGACGGAAATGCCAAAATGCCTGAAGTCCAGTGTCAAGTACCCACAGTCAGTGATGGTCTGGGGTGCCATGTCAGCTGCTGGTGTTGGTCCACTGTGTTTTATCAAGGGCAGGGTCAATGCAGCTAGCTATCAGGAGATTTTGGAGCACTCCATGCTTCCATCTGCTGAAAAGCTTTATGGAGATGAAGATTTCATTCTTCAGCATGACCTGGCACCTGCTCACAGTGCCAAAACCACTGGTAAATGGTTTACTGATCATGGTATTACTGTGCTCAATTGGCCTGCCAACTCTTCTGACCTGAACCCCATAGAGAATCTGTGGGATATTGTGAAGAGAAAGTTGAGAGACGCAAGACCCAACACTCTGGATGAGCTTAAGGCCGCTATCGAAGCATCCTGGGCCTCCATAACACCTCAGCAGTGCCACAGGCTGATTACGGCCATGCCACGCCGCATTGAAGCAGTCATTTCTGCAAAAAGGATTCCCGACCAAGTATTGAGTGCATAACTGAACATAATTATTTGAAGGTTGACTTTTTTTGTATTAAAAACACTTTTCTTTTATTGGTCGGATGAAATATGCTAATTTATTGAGACAGGAATTTTGGGTTTTCATGAGCTGTATGCCAAAATCATCAGTATTAAAACAATAAAAGACCTGAAATATTTCAGTTGGTGTGCAATGAATCTAAAATATATGAAAGTTTAATTTTTATCATTACATTAGGGAAAATAATGAACTTTATCACAATATGCTAATTTATTGAGAAGGACCTGTATATATTTATATATATATATATATATATATTATCATAACCCAACATTATTTTAAAGTTTGAATTTAATTCATTTTAAAGTGTAAACAATAGCTGTGCGCCAAATTATATAATTTATTACAATATTGGATAAACTTCGTTTTACTAAAAGTAACATGCTAAATGTCATTTAGACACTGTTGATACCTTGGACTCCATTAATAAAGTAATAATTACCATGTTACAATGGTATTACAATCACTTTACCAAACACAGTGAGAGTTGTGTCGGGTCTTTTATTTTTATTACAAATAGACATTAAAGACAAACCGCACAGAGCAGGAGGAAGGGTCTTATGATGCCCACTTGCAGGTCCAGGTTCAAGTCCTGCACGAACCCGCACGCCGCGTCACTCTCGCGCTCCGTATCGCGCGTGACGTGGAAATCATCGCCGCGTCGCGTCTCCACGAGTTTCTCGCCCGTTACAGTCGTGACGCGCGTGATCTGTTTCCTCAGACGCGCCGTGGAGAATCCCTCGATCTCCTGCGAGAGAGAGTTCATAACCTCTATCTATCTAACGACACTGATCGCACTGCGGAACTAAAGAGAAAGGCTGTAAACAAAGCGGGGAACCCTAAGCTTGGTGCACCCTTTAATTTCAAAATAAAAGCCCCTGACTATAATTTCCACAAAATACAACGTTCGTTTAATACATCATTACTAATGAATCTGAAATGTGGCCTTAAAACAGTGTAAACATTTTCAGGAACTCCGTGGTTCTGTTTAATAGCCTAGTATTTCAAAATAAACAAAGTAAAATAAAATTATCTAAATGTCTTTGTATAAATGTCAAATTCTATTTTATTTACTAATACCAAGCTAATATCAAACTACCACAGTTTCTGTAGGGACAAATCTTCTTATAGATCTCTAGTTGTTTATAAAATCTGCATATAGAAAAATTTGTATATAAAATCTACATGAATGTTAAAGATATATATATAAAATGATATGCAGATTTTATGGACAACTAGAGATCTATAAGATTTGTCACTACATACATACATATATATATATATAAATAAAATCTACATGAATGTTAAATATATTTTTTTTAGCTACTAACTGTTTGATCATTTTTATAGTTATATAGTTACAGTACCAGCCAAATTAATTTTATATTCCACGTAATATAAAACTGCATGCATAATAATTGGACATATTATATATATTATATGCTGTTTAAAATAGTATTAGAGTAAATAGGCTATATTATTTTGTAGGATGGGGCGATGCAGTGCCATCATGTCAACAGACATTATTACTTATATTTGATATTAAGATCCACACCGGAAACATTTCCCTACAAAAACTAATAATTACAACAACAAAAAAACATGGAGACAAGCACTGTTAAATCCATAACAGAGCACATATTTAATTTTTTTAAAGAAAGTTTATTTAAAACCCACAAAAATGAATTAAAGGAAAAAAATATTTTGTAAAAACCTGCTGATTGGCATTAAAAGAAGAAGAGTTTCCTCCACATTTTCATCTTTGTATTGTAAGAAAAAAAGTTCGGTTCAATCTCGTGGTTCTGTATATCAGATTCGATCTGTTCCCGGTCCTGTTGCTCCTGTTGTATTGAAGAGAGGTTTTGAATTGCTCATATAAACAGAACTTAAGTAATGTATATAAAATACAAACGCGTGTCTGTTTCAGCTTGATAAAAGATCCTTTGGTTTGTCCTATAAAACAGCTGCATGAACTTCAGTCCAAACAAACACTTCCTGTAAGTAAAGCTGGGCTCAGATCTACACGTGCGTTTCTAATACGGCATTCTTTGTGTGTACAACATTCAGATATGACATGCACTGAAAAATACGCAGCTCATAAAACATTGATTAAAAACAGCTGAGAATGATTGATATTGGCAATGATTGATTTGGCACAGAAAGTGTAAACGGGTTTTATCTGGCGATCCATGGGAGACGCATGCAGCTCGATCCAGAATGACTAAAAACATGCTGTAAATGGTTTGATAAGAGTTTTCTCTTGGCTTCAGAAACACTCACGATTGGCACAGTATTTTCCACGCTCTGATTAAAGTCTATGTAAACAGGGCTTCGTGACTTAAGGCTGTTTGTCCATTAGAAATGCATTGGAGATGTGTAGAAATGAAGGCACTCTTTAGACGGTCTCAGTGCAGACAAAGGGTGGATATCTGTCCGTTTCAGGCAAACATGGTCAGAGAGATCCACTGCGAGAGAGAGAGAGAGAGAGAGAGAGAGAGAGAGAGAGAGAGAGAGAGAGAGAGAGAGAGAGAGAGAGAGAGATGAGACACAAATGCTTGTTTCCTTCACATGTCAGTGTCAGTGTGTCTGTGGCTGCTGATGTCATGCACCAGGTAAAGCAGAAGTAGTGTGTGTGAGAAATGTTCATGAAAGTGAAGTGAAACCTCAAAGAATGTGAGCGACACGACTCCGTCTGCGTCTGTGTCCATCGTTTTGAAGGTCTCTGAAAAACACAGACGTCTGAGTCAGCTTTATGTAATGGCAGAATTACTGTATTATTAGATAGAGATTATGTTCATGTAATGATTTGTTGTTATGAAAACAGCAGAATACTTAATTACATGAATTCTCTATATATTACTAGTCTCTTCAGCTCATCAAGGCTGCATTTCTTTGATCAGAAATGCAGTAAAAACAGTAAAAAATGTGAAATATTATTGCAATTTAAAATAACTGTTTTCTATGTGAATATATTTTAAACTGTAATTTATTCCTGTGATCAAAGCTGAATTATCAGCATCATTACTCCAGTCTTCAGTGTCACATGATCCTTCAGAAATCATTCTAATATGATGATTTGCTGCTCAAGAAACATTTATGATTATTATCAATGTTGAAAACAGTTGTGCTGCTTCATATTTTTGTAAAAAACATTTATTTTTTTAAATCTGATGAATAGAAAGTAATAAAAAAACAGCATTTATTTGAAATAGAATATTTTGCAACATTATAAATGCATTGTAAATCTTTACTGCAGGGTTATTATTGTTAACTAAAACTAAAATTATTAAAACATTTATGTTAATTGAAATAAAGCTGAAATAAAATAAAATATACGTATTAGTTGAAAAACTTAACTAAACGAGTTTTGCCTGGGCAAAAAAAAAAAAAAAATCTGAAATAAGTTTAAGCACTAGAATTAATAACTGGAAATAAATAAAAGCTAAAATAAAAACAACTTAAACCTAGAAATATATATATAAAAAAAAAATGAATGAAATGACTATTACTAAAACACATAAACTGAAAAAAAAAACATAAAAAAACTATAATAACTCAAATAAAAACTAACGCTGCTTTACTGTCACTTTTGATCAATTTAATGCATCCTCGCTGAATAAAAGTATAAATATCTTTCACAAAAAAAAAAAAAAAACTTCCTGACCTCAAACTTATATAATATAATCTATATAATCTTTGCGCATTATTGAAAAACAAAAACATTACAATTCTAATATTTAGGACAAAACTAATTCTCCAGCCCGACTCACTGAACATGGTCTCCAGTCGCACTAAACAGGTGACGAAGTTGTCGAAATCCACAGAGAGGTCTTGCTCCGTGTACCGCAGGATGATCAGCTGGAATAAATGATTGTTCAGCTTGAAACCTGGAGGAGGAGAAGAAGAGAGGAAGAGATGAGGAGATGAGTGCTGTTTCTCCTGTTCAGTTTCTATCGTCCAGTGTAAGTCAGTGTACCTGCTGTTTCCAGAGCTCTCCTCATCTCATACGAGCTCATCGTGCCGGACTTATCCAGGTCATGGTCTCGGAAGATTTGCTGTGAACAGGAGGAAGACTTCATGAACTGAGCAGAAATAACTGCAGTATGAAGTCGGCAATCAGAAATGACAGCATTTACTTTGCAACATGAACACTGTTATTTTCTTATTTATTAATCTGCAGCTGCTTTGAAATAATCTGTCTGGTATCCAGGCATGTGATTGGCTAAAGACAAAAAAAGGAGGAAAACCTTCTTAAGCAATTATTATTAAAATAATTATCTTATTAAATTAATAAAGATAATACAATACAATTACAATAATACATACTATCGTACTGTTAAATAATATCAAGTAAATCAAGCATTTAATAATAATAAAATATGATGTTATAATAAAAGTATTAATAGAATTGTTATTATTAATAATAACAACAAAAATAATAATTATCATTATTATTATTATTTTATTTTACAGAACAACAGTAAAATTATAATACTAACATTTATGGTTGTCTTAATTGTTTTGCTTTCAAACGTTAAACCATTGTGCTTTTATTTTGGCAGGAAACCACAGGGTTGTTTCCCACAAATTTGGGAAGATAGTTGGTGTATGTTGCGTCCAAAATGCAAATTATGAGCGACTTAAACACACAGAATAGCAGTGAATCTGAAAATGAACACAGTGCTGTGCTTTACTCTGAAACATGCAGCGTGTCATGACTATATATTTATATAATTACATCACAATCATTGTGTTTTAATGATCGCACTAAACCACATCACATGCATTGACAAATTCATAAAAAAGTAACCAGGCAATTGGCGAGTAATATAATTTCAATGCTGTTTTTTAGTCGCATTTGGCGCTTTGAACCCTGATTTGTTTTAGAAAACGTAATAAAATTTGCATATTATTTAGTAATTACTTAAGGCCATTTCACAATTACAGTGACAAAATCCTGTCCCTCCCCCATTAAACCCTTTTTTTTCCTCGGATTTACATGATTCAGATGGTTCATACTTTTCAGTTTGGATAATACGGAAATTTGTATAATCCCATCCCTAAGTATATTGCTGTATAAACACAGGTGACTTGACCAGTTCATGACCTTTCCCACCTTCTCTCTGACCCTGAGAATTAAACATGAAGCTTTTTCTGCTGCACCTTTAATATGTTTATATGTAAATGACCTGTGTTGTGACTGGCTGACCTGTTTGCATGATGTGAAATAAGTAATAATGTCCCGTTCCAGCTTCTGAACACTGAATAGCTGTTGATGTGTAAATGTGTATGACTCGTCATAAGAGCCTTCACTAAAGACAACCTTTGAAAACCATGAATATAATATAACATCATCTCACCAGGTAGCGTTTAATCTTTTCCCACAACACATGAAACTCTGTGAGTCCGAGCTTCCCACTGCCGTCCGCCTGAAGCAAGTCAAGGACAATAAGAGCAAGACCAGCAGAAATACAGCCAGAACTGTGAGAGACAGAAAGGCCTGAAAGCGAACAAGGCTTGACATTAAAACACTGAACTAGCAAAATGTATCTGGTGATAAAGCAAAAGAGGATAACTCATATCTGCAGATGAGTTATTCTGCATTAGAGTCAAATTGAATATTTTTGCATTAAAGCAGAATCTGTGGAAAGGATACGTCCATGAGGTTGATCATGCTCCGACAGGACTCCTTCCCGAAGCCGTCCGTCTTTAAATCTTTATCTGTGGAATAAAGACACAAACACAGACGAGTGTTCAGGACTCTCACGTCCTTGAGCGGTGATCAGTCTGATAGTTCATTTAAAGTGCCGCTATTATGCAATGTGAAAGGTTCCTCATTTAGTTTTGGAGTCTCCTACAATAGATCCTGCATCCAAGGCCAAAAAACACTTGCATTTTTTCATAATACACATTGCAGAATCAGCTCTTTTCTCTCAGTGTCTGAAACGGTTCGATAAAGGATTCGGTCTCTCTAAACCCCGCCTTTCTGAGAGCTTTCCTCTGCTCTGATTGGTCAGATGACCCAGTCTGTTGTGATTGGTCGACTGCTTACAGCGTGTGTCGTAAACTAAACGTCCATTACCATATGTGAATTTCAGCTCTTCCTCAGCACTTGATACACAGAGATACAAACAGTAACGATGGCGTCGTTTTATCGTATCAATCTTATCTTTTGGAAGTGCAGCAAAATAGATTTGCTTTAAAAAAAGCGTCTTCTCAACGTGGACAACACGAACCACACTCTTCCAGTCTCAGCTGCAACCACAGTGTTTGAGGGCGGGGCAAAGGAGACATTATTCCCCGGCAGCCAATGAAAACCATAGGCTGGAATTATGCAAATTAGTAACAAACCTTCATAGAATCGAGCAGGAAGTGGGACTGGAATTACTGACGACTCGTTTCAGGATTTTCAGAATCATACTTTTTTTGGGGGGAGACAATAGCTTCATTTATCGTTCACTTTGATCTTTAAACTTTGGAGACCTTTTACATTCACAAACAGCTTTACTACACACTACATGACAGGTTATTATCAAAAAGGCACTTAAAATGTTATTAGCTCCGTTTCAAAAACTAGTGAGAGACGGCATACAGTATTCGGGCAAACTCTATGAATGACGTAACTGAATCAAAAATATAATATAGAAGAATGACAGTCAATCCTTATAAAAAAATTAAAAAACACTATTTTACGTTTATTGCTCAATATTCAGATGCAAATATGCCAGTAATTTGAGAGTATAGAAACAGTGAGACGACCGACTACAGAAGTATATGCTATCGATTTATTAACCTTTATTTAATTGCATGTAATTTAGGATGCTGATGTAGACAGTAAAGTGGTTCCCTAAGGTTTGGAAATCAAAGCTAGAGTGCCTGTCATGTGTGCTTATGAAGACTCACGTTTGGAGATGATTCTGTTCAGGATGGTCTGCAGCTCCGTCACACTGATTTCCATGTCCTAGAAAACACAATCACACACATGATTTCTGTAGCAGTGCATCATAATGTTGAACGTCTGCACACAACAGTTGTGTGTGTGTGTGTGTGTGTGTGTGTGTGTGTTTGTGTGTGTGTGTGTGTGTGTGTGTGTTGTGTGTGTGTGTTGTGTGTGTGTGTGTGTGTGTGTGTGTGTGTGTGTGTGTGTGTCTCACCGGTCCGGCCAGCTGTCTGAAGAGACTCTTAAAGCCGGCATCAATCTGACTCTCATGCAGATGTTGCTGGAGAGAAAGAGAGAGAATACTGTGTCTTTACAGCTTTTGTATGTTCTATAGCAGCACAAACACACTATACAGCTGTGTGTCGTGCCAAACTACAGCCTTTAGCCAAGACTATATTAACCATGCAGTGCAATCTTACTTATCTTATTGCTTAAATATAGAAATGTGTGTCGAACTGATCATCTCACCTCCTCGGGAATATCAGCCGTGACTTTATCATCCATTTCTCTGAAGGGTACAAAAACAAAATACATTATCAGCCTGTGATTCTATGATTGGATCATTTTCTAGCATGATATGTTTGGCAACAGTTCTTCTAACCCTAACTGATAGATCTTGACCAAGAATGTAAGTACATGTTGTGATGTTATTTCCATCAAGAGGTGCTTGAAAATCTTGTGTTGTCAATGCAAGAGTCCAGCTCTCTGTAAAGTCTCCTCCAGCTCATCCCAAACACTTTCAGTGAATTTAAGGTCTGGACTCAGAGGAGACCATTCATGTGTGAAAGTGATTCTTCATGCTCCTCCCAACTATTCTTTTACTGATGAATCTTGACACTGTCATCCTGGAATATGGCCATGATGTAGTAGTTTAAGAAATGAAAAGCTACACACTCCATCAATTAGGGCTAGAAGAGCTGTTGATCCATAATGATCCAGTCATAGACTCTTCAGCATTTGCCTATTTCAATCCAAACAGGGATTTTTTGGACGGGCAGTGTGTGTGTGTATACACATTGTTATGTTAGATGCAAAAATTGTGATTAATCGATTTGACATCACTAATTAAAAGTAAAGCTTGTTCTGATGAGTCAATAAAATTACAGAAAAAAAAGATACAAATATCAGTTGTCAAAAAAATATTGCAACATAAGAGCAATAATCTGCTACGTTTTTTCTCCTTGACAATGCAAAGCGATTCAAATCAGAGAGACACAAATGGTCTATTAAAGAAATGTTTTTGGGCATCTTAAAAAAATTAAAATACAGCAGAGGAAAAAAAAAAAATCATTAAACGTTTAGTTAGAAAGCAAGAAAGCCATATTCAGACATATCCCTGGATTTTAATTCCACTAAAACAAAAATATGTATAATATATGATGCTTTGAGTGACAGCATGAGCTCCAACTGTTTGCAGTAACAGTTAGAACAGATAAATAATGCAATTTTCATTGTCTTAAGAAAATTATGCTAAATAGATTATAAATAGATAATGCAAAAATACTTCTGAACCCCATTAACAACCCTTATTTTTAATTCCGACTAATAGCAGTTTAATGCTGTAAAATGCAGGACTCACTGTGAGTTGGCTGGTTTCTCTGAGAAAACTCTGAGCACGAAGTCTCCCTCTTTGTTGGGCTCGAAGGTGGACGGTACGATGATGTACTCTCCGGCCGGCAGACGGAAGCGCGAGCTCACCTCCCGCAGGTTGATGAAGAGCTCCGAGCGAGCGCTGGACGCGTGACTGAGGAAGAAGTCCCGCTTCAGGTGCACGGCCGACCTGCCCGTATACTGAGCGGAGAAGTACACACACAACAGCATCAACTGAGGGTTGTGTCGGATTTACATGTTGCTTTGGTCAAACATTGGGTCTCATACACCAATCATGAGCACATGTGAATTTGTGTGTGAGATCCGTGTACAAACGTTTTCACAAATCATGATTCATCAATAACTTTCTTACTAATATGAATTCTAAATTTACAAAGACAAAAGAGTGGAGGAAAGCCCTTATATGGAGACGGTGTGGGCGTTTTAAGCAAATGACTAACCTTGGGCATGAGGTGGCTCATTTAGAGTCCGAATTCATTAACATTAGAACGAGGTTAAGAACATATTCACATGCGTATGCATGTGTTGTGAATTAGGCAGACATTTTTTGTGAGAAGTTAAATATGAATAATCCATGCAACTATAAGTGAAACAGACCCAGTGTCCTCAAGCTCTTCAAGATGATCTCAATTACCTTTCCGGACAAAATGCTTTTTCTCTCCATGTTCTACAGTGTTTCAAGACCTTCAAAACTCTGAAATATCTCACAATCTAAAATTCACAGTCATTCAAACGGCCTCTGATCGTACCTCATCTGGCACCTGCAAAAATAAAGGTAAAAAAAAAAAAAAAACGACCAATCAAAAAGAGCAATCAAACAGAGACCCAAAAACAAGTGAACACAAACTTCGACAAGTTAAACAAAAGCGATCTGCTTTCTGACCTCATAAATGGCGAACCCGATGGTCTCCATGTCCTGTCCTTCTCTCCGCTTCTTCCTGCGGTCCTTCTGCATCAGCGCCACCAGGAAGCTGCAATCTGATTGGCCGGGAGAATCCGGATGTTTTAAGGCCACCTTGAACTGAGGGTTGATCCAGAACGTGGCTATGGTTTATGGGAACAAAAGAGGATGATGAGGATTTCACCTTTTTTGCAGACACTAACTAGAGTTGGGTATCATTTGAACTTTAGCGATTCCAATTCCGATTCTGCTTATCGATTCAGATTCTTATTGAATCTCAGTTTCGATTCCACTATGTTATAAAATAAAACATTGACAAAAAGTCAAACATTTAGATATCAAAACATTCTGTTGCAGCTGAATACCATGAACAAAAATCTGCAGCCTAAAGAACAACTAACTAATAAGCATCTTTTTCACATCTTCTTGCGCTTGAATGGTTTAAAACCACATTAAAATGCACACAATTTCAATTCCGCTTATCGATTCCTTTAATTTTATATTGGATACGTTTTTCGATTCCCAACCCAGACACTGAGGCAGCGATGTCCTTCTGCGGATGCTGTACCTGGGAAGTTCCTGCAGCCTCCAGCCGTGCTGCCTCTCCTCCACTCGCCCTGATAGAGCGACGTGCTCCACTTCTTCACCTGACTCGCCTGGAGAGCGTCTGGCGTCAGGTTACAGATCTCCAAGCGGCTGAACTCGCGAAGGAAATCACTGAACGACATCCTGAGAGAGAGAGAGAGAGAGAGAGAGAGAGAGATGCAAACGATAGAAGATCCAGACACACTCATTTTCACAGGTGCTGACTCATTGATAGGTCGTTGCCAGGGTGTTCTATGTGGTTTCTGGTTTATAGGGTATTGCTAATGTGTTTGTAGGGCATTTATAGGTCGTTGCTAGAGTGTTCTGTGTGGTTTCTGGTTTCTAGGGCATTGCTAAGGTGTTCTGAACAAATTGTATGGCATTTATAGGTCGTTGCTAGGGTGTTCTGTGTGGTTTCTGGTTTCTAGGGCGTTGCTAAGGTGTTCTGTACAATTTGTATGGCATTTAAAGGTCATTGCTAGGGTGTTCTGTGTGGTTTCTGGTTTCTAGGGCGTTGCTAAGTTGTTCTAAACAGTTTGTAGGGCATTTAGGTCATTGCAAAGGTGTTCTGCGTGGTTGCTAGGTGGTTGTTGAGGTGTTCTGAATGTTTACAGAGAATTGATAGGTTGTTGTCAGGTTGTTGTGGTGATTCAGGTGGTTTCTAGGGTTGTTGCTATGTAGTTGCTAAAGTGTTCTGAATGGTTTATAGAGCATTGATAGGTTGTTGCCAGGGTGTTGTTCTGTGTGGTTTCTGGTTTCTAAGGCTTTGCTGAGGTGTTCTGAACAGTTTGTATGGCAATTATAGGTCATTGCTAGGTTTTTCTGTGTGGTTGCTAAGGTGTTCTGAATGTTTATAGAGCATTGATAGGTCGTTGCCAGGTGGTTCAGGTGTTCTGTGTTGTGGCTTGGCAGCTTCTATGGTGTTGCTATGTGGTTGCTAAGGTCCCAGACTTTTGATTTTAGCTGATTTTAATGCTTGAGAACCACTATGGTGTTCTGTGAGTTTGCTAGGCGGTTTCTAGGGTGTTGCTAAGGACATCTAGGGAATTTTTCCTACTAGTACGGCTGGAGACTAACTGCTAATCTAAATCTGTCAGATCATGATCCACTCACCAGAACTCTCCGTCCTCGCTGCGGTTCTGTAATCGGCCCCGGACGGAGCGGTCCACGTTGTCCCATTCCCGAGAGCTGATCACACACGTCAGATCGGTCATCAGAGCAATATCATCACAGTAAAACAGACTCTATCAGTTCGCTTATGTGTTTCTCACTTGTCACTCCAGGCTCCCGTCCACTCCACTTCCCCCCACGGGTTCCTGATGCGCACCAGTTTAGTCATGTTTCCTCTGTAGACCACCTGATCAACACAGATTTCATATTTTCATTTCATAATTACATGCACTGAACAATCTTCCATAATAAGACCAGAAACGTGTCCAATGTCCTTTTTGATTTATATTATTCTCTCTCGCTTGGCTTGATTTCTGGGATATTGAATATAATATGCAGCCATCAGGGATGGCTTTCAATATGCGGGAGACTCCCGGAGCTTCTAAGGAAAGCTGGGATGCCTGAATTTCACTCACATTTATGCATTTGCCAGATGCTTTTATCCAAAGTGACTTACATGGCATTAAAAATATACATGTTTTAGTAAGTTCATTCATTCCCTGGGAACTTTATCTGACTTGAAAGCATGACAGGAACCTCAAAGAAAGATATTCTGCATCTAAAACTGGCTAGATTGTTGTGTATAGTAAGTGTTTTAGTGTGTCTTTGTGTCTCTGGCTCACCTCTTCCACTCCAGTCACTGAGTATGCGTGACCTTTGACCAGCTTCTTAAAGGTCACCGCCTCCATGTCAAACTTACTGGTGATCTTGAGGACAAAAAGAAGCATAATGCAATCAGACAATGAACTTAAACACCCTCACCAATACAAACATGAGCAAAATAATCATACTTATTAGTGTTGTCATCGTTAACTAAAACTACAACTATTTAAATAATTTCAGGAATTTATATAAAGCTGAAATAAAAAATAAATATTAGATTAAAAACTTAGAAAACTCAAATGTGCTTGTTCCTCTAAACGTGCCAAAGCTTTAACAAAAGACATGTTTTTAGAAATTCTGTGTTGTGTATTTTAATTTTTCTGGTGATCAAATTAAGGCACAAAACATTAATTTATCTTTTATTCAAATGAAAATTAAACAAGCCCAAACAAGTGCAACACAACAGAGGTTTACTGTTGAAATTATAACATGGAAGAAAATGAGTTTTAATAATAATTGTATTATTATTAGTATTATTGGAAGTAATAGTAGTATTACATTAAGATGCACATTATATATTTTGACGGGTTGAAGTGTAGACCTTCTTGTGTGATGTGAGGATAGTTTCTCTCAAATGAAATGTTGTCAAAGTGAGAATATTACACTACAAAAGGCAAAAAAACTGTAAACATGATTCTTGCATGTCTCTGTGTGAATAAACGCTGCCTTAAAAGTATCGATCTCGATACCCAGCCCTATTTAACAAACTATACAAATGCAGCCTCATCGTTTTGCAAACACACTCAAGTGTCTGTGACTGTACGAAGCTCATGAATATATAACGAGGCTGCTTCTGATTGGCGTTCTGTTGCTCATTGAAAGCTGTTCAAGCATGAGGCCGAGTGTGAGAGAGAATCATGCTCACGTCTATCGAGCAGCCCAGCAGCGAGCCTCTCTCCACGGCACGACCGATGATGCTGAAGAGGTCAGAGGGCGCTTTATTCAACTCGTACATCTCTGTGACCCCGCCTGTGAAGTCCTCAAAGCCCTCGGACGTGCTGCCGCCCGACAGAGCCTCGTAACAGCCGTTCAGCCTGGAAAACAGAGCAGAAGCTGAGCGAGGGCAGTTCAGCTGTGTTTGATTCATGTGTAGAGTTAGCGATTATCAAGAGGTGAAATATGGACTTGGTTTGTGTTTGAGAAAGGTCTTCAACGTGTTAAAACATACAGGGGTCACTGAAGCCAATAGTTTAAGGGACCATTTCTTTGTTAAAGCCTTACTTTCCAGTTAGACTAAAGTGTAGCTCTCCTTCAGAGAAAGAACGCATTAGCTTGATGTTTTGAGGCAACTCTCCTGTTTATAGTTAGAGCCTGGCCAAATCCAACCTTGGAAAAGCTGTGTGTCGATAACTAACTTCAGGGTCCGAGTGTCAGCTGCATAATCGATGGAGATATGCTTCAGTCTATCTGTATATGTGTGGAAAATTACTATGTTTATCTTTCTTAGCCAATCAGAAACTGCAGCTTGAAGCAAGGACATACAGTAGTTCAGACCTTGGTGAAGGGTATAACTGCTGTGTGTGTGTGTGTGTGTGTGTGTGTGTGTGTGTGTGTGTGTGTGTGCGTGCGTGCGTGCGTGCGTGCGTGCGTGCGTGCGTGCGTGCGTGCGTGCGTGCGTGCGTGCGTGCGTGCGTGCGTGCGTGTGTGTGTTGTAGGGTATAACTGCTGTGATCTCTGTAACTGTAAGCGGGGCGGTCTACGAACTCCTGTGTGAGTCTTGAAGCTGACTTCTGCTGATGAAACTGCAAACTATCTTCAGTAAAACTTTTCTTTAATTTATTATAATTCTGACTCTGGATCTTCTTTCAAACATCTGGTCCTTGGGTCCTAAACTGTAACCCCCTAACACAATAGTTGGGTCTAGGCTATGGTATAATCTCCTCTTATCTGTGAAAACGTCACATTCTGTTTATGAGTTTAAATCTAAATTGAAATCTTATTTTTTTTACTTTGGCTTTTTAAACTTTATATGTTAAATTTGCTGATTTTCTGATTGCTGATGTTTCCTTTTATCTTTTGTTTGTTTCCTTTCATTGTTTTATCTTATTTGTACAGCACTATGGTTCAACTACTGTTGTGTTTATCGGTGCTTAGTAAATACATGAATGATAAATGAATGAATGAATGTTTACTTGGCGTAGGCCTTCTCCAGCAGAGCGCTCCAGAACTCTCCACCCTCCGCTGAGTGAACGAACAACAGCTTCCCATCCTTCACCGGTAGACGGTCATCAATCACCACGTCCAGCCACTCGCCGAACTGCCAGAACTACAGAGAGAGAGAGAGAGAGAGAGAGAGAGAGAGAGAGAGAGAGAGAGAGAGAGAGAGAGAGAGAGAGAGAGAGACACACAGACAGAGAGAGAGAGAGAGAGAGAGAGAGAGAGAGTCAGAGAGAGAGAGAGAGAGAGAAAGAGACACACAGACAGAGAGAGAGAGAGAGAGAGAGAGAGAGAGAGAGAGAGAGAGAGAGAGAGAGAGAGAGAGAGAGAGAGAGAGAGAGAGAGAGACAGGTTAGATGAGGTAACGCATGAACGCATGGGATGGCAGAGATGAAGTGTGCTGAAGAGAACGAGGGGAAGCAGTGATGGAGTAAATTAAAAATTAAAACAGATTGAAACTTGTGTTTAGATCAGCTTTTAGTGATTTGATTGTTTGATTTTATGTTTGATCTGTATGTCTGTCTTTTTGCATAGCTTTGTATTTTACTGATTTACTTTTATGTTGTATGGTGTCCTTGAGTGCCTTGAAAGGCACCTATAAATAAAAGGTATTATTATATATTAATTCTTGTTTCTGACGTCACAAACTACCGTGTAACCAATCAGATCAATGTGTGATCGTCAACGTGTGATCGTCAGAGACAGAGAGAGCAGTTCAGTTTCATATCCTCTTAAAAATAAAGGTTCTTCATGTAAATGATAATGTACATCGTATAGAAGCTTGGTTTTGCCATGGAATAAAAAAAGGTAATTGAGATGTTTTATTTCACAAATCTGACTGAAGTTTACATCTCACAATTTTTTTGTCTCATAATTCTGTTTACGTCTTGCAATTCTCAAAGGACAAAAAAAGGAAGGACCGTGACGGAAATAACATTTAGCTGGTTATCATCACAAAATAAACTTATTCTGTCATGACATTCAGCTGGATGTACATTATCCCACTTATTTCACTGGTGACACTTTACAATAAGGTTCATTAGTTAACACTAGTTTATGTATTAACTAACATGAACTAACAATGAGCAATACATTTGTTACAGCATTTATTAATCTTTATTAATGCTAGTTAATAAACATCCAACTGTTCATTGTTTGTTCATGTTAGTTCACAGTGCATTAATGTTAACAAATAAAACCTTTGATTTTAACAATGTATTAATAAATACTGAAATTAATATTAACTAAGAATAAATAAATGCTGTAGAAGTGCAGTTCATTATTAGTTCATGTTAACTAATGAACCTTATAGTAAAGTGCTGACATTTTACTTCTCACATGATGCAAAACATGTATCGGAGTTTAAATATTTTCCATCATGTATTATAAATATTATACACACAAGACATATACAAGACATATGTTCAAACAAGACAGACATTAATGGGATAATGTACAGCCGGATCACGCATTACACAGCTTTACACCACATAAATAATGACAGGGACACGAAATATTAAACCGTTTTAAAGTCTTACTTGTTTAATATCTTATCATCCGTTACACTGCACAAAACAATCATTCTTTCTAACAACCTACTATTAATAAAGTCCTCCGGTTTCACTTACTTAGTAAACAAGTGAGAGCGAGTGTGTGTGTGACTCGAGAGACATGAAAAGAAGAGTCTTCCTCAGATACCCGGATGAGCCTCAGTATACAGCATTGCTCATTATCAGGTTCAATGTCATGACTGACCAATCAGAATCAAGCGTTTCAGAGAGCCATATAATGCCAAATAATGGCACTGATGGTTCGATGATGAACCTTCAATATTCATGGAACCTTTTCATTCCACTAAAGGTTATTTATGGTGGAAAACGGTTCTTTAGATTTTCTAAATGTTCTTCACACTAAGAAAAAAAGGTTATTTTAAGAAATTACTGTTCATTTAAAGGTTCTTTGGGAGCCAAAAAATGGTTCTTCCATGACCGTCCAGCAGGTGGCTCTCTCACACACACACACACACACACACACACACACACACACACACACACACACACACACACACACACACACACACACACACACACATGTAGTGTTTTCATTTTTTATGGGGACTTTCCATAGACATAATGATTTTTATACTGTACAAACTGTATATTCTATTCCCTTACACTAACCCTACCCCTAAACCTACCCATCACAGAAAACTTTCTGCAATTTCACATTTTCGAAAAAACATCACTTTTTTGATTTATAAGACGTTTTCCTCATGGGGACCAAAAAATGTCCCCACACGAACAAGGATTTCGGATATTGCCATCCTTGTGGGGACATTTTGTCCCCACAACGTGATGATTACCAACTCACACACACACACACACACACACACACACACACACACACACACACACACACACACACACACACACACACGTCTCTCTGCTCCTGTAATCACTGAATCACATTAGTAGATTATAACTTACACTTATCAGTTATCCATTAGCATAGAGATATCATTCTACAATACCCGATCATTTACCACCAATCTGTCAAAGATACTTTGTAATGATTTGTTTATGAATAGCATCCACTGATCACTGGAAAGGTGGCTGCACAAACATGATAAAACAACAGAGATAAAGCATCAGCTTCACAGATAATGCACATCCTCTGCCGTTTGTTTTGCTGCATTAGTGCTAAAAAGTCAAAGAAAGAAAGAAAGATGAAACGTTCTGAACAAATTGGCTTGCATGCACATCATAATGTTATTACAACTTCAACATTTCATGTTCAATTGAAATTGATTTTTTATTTTATTTAAAAGGTATAGACTATGTAACTTTTTTTGTAAAAAAAAATATAAAAAAATAAAATAAATACAAACTGTATATAATTGGTGCATTCATCTTCCAACCCGTGTTTTTGCCTCATCACTCTGGTGTCACTCTGGTGTCACTCTGGTGTCACTCTGGTGTCACTCTGGTGTCACTCTGGTGTCACTCTGCTACACCTATACTAAGAGTTTATATTTGGACTATATTAGAGTGAGCAGGACGACAGGAGCCAGAGCCAGAACCAGCGGGACTCGCGAGACTTATGCAGTTTTGTTTATTAACCGCTAGAGCGCTGAAAGTTACATAGTGTACCTTACATTTTTATTCAATCAGTGTGTTACTTGCCATTTCTTTGTAATTATTTGTGAAATTTACTAGTAAAGTCTGAGTGAAAACAGTTCCTCCCCCAAGGGTTTTCAGTATGAGGTGATGATGTGACTACAGCGTTATAGTGAACCCTCATTCATTATTCATCACGTATTCCTGAATATACTGGTGCAGCAGAAAACACTGTTATTTACGTCCATCCACACTTCCACCAGAAATACACACACACACACACACAGAGATCTACACACACACAGATCTACACAAACACACACACACACACACACACACACACACACACACACGTCTGTCTTCCACACACACCTGCTGACTGGCTTCCTTTATGAACTCAAAACATTCAGGGACTGTTTAGCCTCTCACACACACAAAGAGAGAGAGAGACACACACATCTACACACACACACACACACACACACACTCATTCCACACTGTAGAAATGGATTTGAGAGCCATGAAATCAATCATCAATCATTGAACATCCCTGAGGAATTTCTCTTCAGGATATTTGATTTATATAATACAGAGGCAAGATTAAATCTCACAGCCTGTCAAGAACATCTCAGAATAATATTTCAGTATGGGTCTATTATACATATATGTAAATAGATATACAGATTTGTATGAACATGTATAAATCTTGCATAAAGAATATTTTAGTATCAATTTGATGGTTTTATATAAAAATAAAAGCAATGTCACAACGCAAATCATCTAAATGGTCCTAAAACTGCATTACTTGTTATTAAATATGACCAGGACAAGTGAGGTTCACTCATACATTTGTCATGTGTGTGTAATTCTCTCCCACCGTCCCTCGTGATTTACTCTCTCATCATCAGCTTCAACACACACTCGCTGCATTTCTGCTTCTAATGTAATCTAAATGAGTCCCAGATGAGACAGACAACGTGTGTGTGTGTGTGTGTGTGTGTGTGTGTGTGTGTGTGTGTGTGTGTGTGTGTGTGTGTGTGTGTGTGTGTGTAGTATTTGATGATGATATATTTGTGTTTTTACACATGTGCCACAGTAGCAACATCACATGTAAACACTAAGATGCATGAACATGGTAATCATTCAGAGCCGTTGTATTTCTCAATTTGAACTTGTGATGTAATTTGCTGCGTTGCATTATGCTGTCAGTACAAATTGTGAAAGGATTCTTGGCTTGCAGTGTCACCTCATTACCCATAATGCCACTTCACTGAGGTTATTTGAAGAGTGTATAACCTGCCCTCCCCCTCATCTCACACACATCCGCACAATAACTCCCTTCGAGAGCCTGAAATGTGATCACACCTATTGCCATTGTGAACGCACTACAGCAGAGCACAAGAGGAACAGATTACCCATGTTGCCTGAATACGCATATACTGTTTCTGAGAAGCACTTCACCGCTTTATAATACTCACACACACACACCATTGCTCACTCTAGTCTGTTTACAGAGCAAAGTTCATGAATGGTTTATGGCCACATTTGTTTCAAAATCACTCTTAAAATTAAAGCTCCCAAAGGGGGTTTTCACAGCAATGCCCTAGAAGAACATTTTAACCCTCGAGTCTTCGCACGTCGGTCAAAAATGAAAAAAAAAATATATATATATATATATTAAGGAACTATATTTTCGTTTGATAATGTTTTTTCATTTAATATTTTGTATTTTTAGGGGATTTTATGGTACTACATTATATTTACGCAGTAATTATAATCCATTTATTCACATTTTGAGCACAGACCTGGAATTTTTCCAACTTAAACTTTCGTAAGTCTTGAATGCTTTAAAGCACAGACTGAAGTTTGATCTCTTTTTAAAGAACACACTTGGCAAATTATTGCTGGAGTGAAAACAGTTTTTAAAAAAGTGAACTCAAAGTTACAGAATTTTACATTTATTGTTATGAAAAATGCACAAAATTACTATTACTATTAAAAAAAAAATTTACTGTAAAACTGCAAGAAAATCAAAGCCATAAATAAATCTAAACAAGTTGTGATCCAAATTTGAGATATCAAAAAATGAGCTTTCAGTAAGATTTTTTTTGGCCGCAGTACCAAATGTTTCCACCAGATGATATTCGTCTCCCATTCATTTCCAATGTGCTCATTTTTGACCATGTGACTATTTTTTTTCAGGACCATTTAACCTTTTCGAATCATGAACATGATTTTTTTTTTTGTGTGTGTGTGTGTGTGTGTGTGTGTGTGTGTGTGTGTGTGTGTGTGTGTGTGTGTGTGTGTGTGTGTGTGTGTGTGTGTGTGTTCACATAGCAAGTGCCAAAACCTTTACCAAGTTTCGTGCCATTCCTTAAAAAAATTAAATAAAATAAAACCGTAAAATGTTTTGGTCAAAAATTTTACCGAAGAGCATCAGAGGATCTTTTTCCACTATAAAGAACCTTTAGTGCATTGGAAAGATTGCGTGGAAGATGAAGGTTCTCAGTGGAACCACAGATGCCAGTAAAGAAGCTTTAGGAGTGTGATGTACCTGGAAGTGGAAGATTCCCACATAACTTCCGTCAAAGTCCTGTCCGTGCGGCACCACGCGGTGCAGGAGGTTATCGTTCAGAGTCAGAGACGCGATGGCCGCCAGCAGCCAACAGTCACCTGAGGACACACACCACACATGAGCTTCAGTGAAGACAAGAGACCAGATGTAAACACTTGGTCAAAGTCCCCCTGTGATGAAAACTCACGTTTCTAATGTTGTTTATATGTCTATGTGAAGTTTTTTTAAATATGCTTTAAGACAAACCATGTGCAAATTCATCAGTCAACACTATTGCTGAGTATTTTGTCCTTAAACTGTCTGAATATCAGTGTCTATGGTGTTTTGGCCCATGATGAGAGATTTAGATTTATTTCAGTACAGGTAATTGTGTAACTTAAACACAGCTGAATAAATATGTGTAGAGAATGGTGTCTTATGGCTCGTTTCCACTGAGCAGTACAGTACGGTACGGTACAGTACGGTACGGTACAGTACGGTACGGTACAGTACGGTACGGTACGGTTCGGGTCTGTTAACCATGGTCTGGCTAGCGTTTCCACTGCCAACAGTACCCTTACTTGATAGGCGTGGTGTTTCGATCGACGTCATTTTCGCGCGAAGAAGAACATAGTAAACTACAATGGATGACATATACAGCAGATCTTGTTCTTGCTCCTCGACATGTTTGTCACAAGAAGACAAGCGCCGACATTAGGCTTTTCTCAATATTAAGTTTGTACTTGCCATGTGCGACTCCTACATGCAAATGGTACAGCGCGTTCTTAAAAGGTCACTCAGCTCGCGATCTGCTACTCCGGTTATCTCTGTTATTCTGTATGTACATTTTAAGCAACAATAAAACGAAATATGTTATAAAACACTACTCTGCCTCTTTTCGTTTTCATTTAAATAAATTAAACATTATAGGGACACAAATGTGGTTCATGCACAACGCATATTGATTATTCACTGCACGTTATACGTTATTCTATTTAACGTTATAACAAAACGAAATTTAAAACACAACCCTAACGTTACCTCTTTTCGTTTAAATAATAAAAAAAATTACACATATTACAGGCAATATATGCATTTGTACAAATGTTGCAATAAACATCAGTGATAATCTTGTAATAAGAAAATGACAAGAAACCATATTTCTTTTTGTAAAATTTCAGTTTTATCAATAATAGCCAATATAAAAGTTTAAGTAAAAGGTACAAGAAGCTATACAATAAGAAATAAAGCAAACAATTCAGTCAAATGTCCAAATGCTGCGCTCTAGTCTAACATTACAACAGTAAAGTTAAATACAAATAGCCTATAATATGAAACTAAACTTAGCCCTCAGCCAAAACGATTGACAGGGAACGAATTATATATTCACGAGACCAAAGATCGCCCGTTAGGTCTGCACAAGACGAATTATATCTCATGTTTAACCACTACCGTCGGAGTCATCGGCGAACGTCAGAAGAACTAACTTAGCCGAGGAAAGGCTCATCCAGCCGGGAAACATGAGCGCCGAGCGCCCGCTGATCGCATGGATCTCACAACCGGGGAAAAACAAATCATCTTTATAAATAAACCACAGATTTGAGCTTTAAACAACTACATTCTCGCCTGAAAAACTCTTAAAATTACATTTCGTGACACAGTAACAGTAGTATTATATTAAACTGTATATTAAAAAATGGCGCTTCTTATGTTGTCATTCCCCTCGTAGCACGCGCAAGTGACGATTCTCTGTCAACCAATCAACGTCCTGCAGTGAGTCTAGCTCCACCTTTTAGTACCGTACCACTGTGCTAGGTACCCCAACGGAAGGGTACCCAAAAAGTGGTACGGTACGGTTCGGCTTTTTGGTACCATTCTCAACTTTTGGCAGTGGAAACGCAAATAAAAGGGTACCGACCCGTACCGTACCGTACTGTACCGCTCGGTGGAAACGCGCCATAACTAACCACGAGTCCACCAGAAATGGTCTTTGGTGTAATGAAACGCCTGTCTAAAGCCCTGTTTACTCCTGGTATTAAGATGCGCTTTGGTCGATCGGATCACAAGAAGCCGAAGGAGACACATTCCCGTTTACTCCTGGTGTTTTAATCCGTCTCTTCTGTCCACTTTCATCCACTTCTGTCCTGATTTCTTCAAGGGGAGGGTCTATGGGCGGGGAAATGGATGGGTTTTTCAGATCTTTCGATCTAATAAGCTCGTTTACACATGAACACGACCGGAGACGAGGGAAAAACACACGGAGATCATCAGCTTTAGTTTCTGCTCTGACAGACTCAAGATCAGCCGAACGCTGTGAGTGTGTGTTGGAAATCAGCCGAACGCTGTGAGTGTGTGTTAGAAATCAGCCGAACGCTGTGAGTGTGTGTTAGAAATCAGCCGAACGCTGTGAGTGTGTGTTAGAAATCAGCCGAGCGCTGTGAGTGTGTGTTAGAAATCAGCCGAACGCTGTGAGTGTGTGTTAGAAATCAGCCTAACGCTGAGTGTGTGTTTGAAATCAGCCGAACGCTGAGTGTGTTAGAAATCAGCCGAACGCTGTGAGTCTGTGCTAGAAATCAGCCGAACGCTGTGAGTGTGTGTTAGAAATCAGCCGAACGCTGTGAGTCTGTGCTAGAAATCAGCCGAACGCTGTGAGTGTGTGTTAGAAATCAGCCGAACGCTGTGAGTGTGTGTTAGAAATCAGCCGAACGCTGTGAGTGTGTGTTAGAAATCAGCCTAACGCTGAGTGTGTGTTTGAAATCAGCCGAACGCTGTGAGTGTGTGTTAGAAATCAGCCTAACGCTGAGTGTGTGTTTGAAATCAGCCGAACGCTGTGAGTGTGTGCTAGAAATCAGCCGAACGCTGTGAGTGTGTTAGAAATCAGCCGAACGCTGTGAGTGTGTGTTAGAAATCAGCCGAACGCTGTGAGTGTGTGTTAGAAATCAGCCGAACGCTGTGAGTGTGTGTTAGAAATCAGCCGAACGCTGTGAGTGTGTGTTAGAAATCAGCCGAACGCTGTGAGTGTGTGTTAGAAATCAGCCGAACGCTGTGAGTGTGTGTTAGAAATCAGCCGAACGCTGTGAGTGTGTGCTAGAAATCAGCCGAACGCTGTGAGTGTGTGTTAGAAATCAGCCGAACGCTGTGAGTGTGTGTTAGAAATCAGCCGAACGCTGAGTGTGTGTTAGAAATCAGCCGAACGCTGTGAGTGTGTGTTAGAAATCAGCCGAACGCTGTGAGTGTGTGTTAGAAATCAGCCGAACGCTGTGAGTGTGTGCTAGAAATCAGCCGAACGCTGTGAGTGTGTGCTAGAAATCAGCCGAACGCTGTGAGTCCACTTGTGATCCGATCAACCAAAACACATCTTAATACCAGGAGTAAACCGGTATTTTTACTTCATGCCTCAGTCTCTGGGATCCTTCAAAACATAATAATTATTGCCCCAAACAACAGGACGATGAACGATGACCTGATATTACAAGCCAGAGAAAATGCAAATAACCTCCATCAGGTTAAAGGAAATGTGATATAAAAGAGGGAGAGTCATGTGTTTATTTAAGCTTTTACAAGCACAAGACTAACATCAGCAGTCACTGTGTGTGCTCCACAAACATCCTGACCAATCACAGCTCTTCCTCACGCTTTTATTTAATGACCGCAGAGCTTTAATTATGAACGGGGCTCTGAGTCTGGAGTAAACATTGCAGTGCTTTACTACTCCATGTGCCTTCCTCTGTGAAATACAACACTGATAATAATCACAAATGTTTCTTGAGCAGCAAATCATCATATTAGAATGATTTCTGAAGGATCATGTGACACTGAAGACTGGAGTAATTGATGCTGAAAATACAGCTTTGATCACAGGAATAAATTACATTTTACTATATATTCAAATTGAAACCAGTTATATTAAATAGTAATAATATTTCACAATTTTATCGGATGTTTGATCAGCCATTGGTCTAGTAAATGTTTGGTTGAGGTTGTGAGGTAAATCATGGTTGCGTGAGGTAAAGTCCTGGACAGACTCACCCAGAGCTCCCTGACAGATGTCAGTACGAGTCGCTCCATCCACGATGAACTGGGGACGCGTGCAGATCTCCTGAAACACACAAACACACGGAAATCAGATTTGCATTTACACACGGAAATGAGGCACATCAGCATTTAGCCTCTCTCACACACACACACACACACACACACACACACACAGGCCTGTCTGTAAGCTGTGGGTGACGAGCACATGCAGCAACGTGTGGAAAAACTGGGTGTGTCGTTCAAATTCAAACTCATGTTCGGTTCATAAAGGGAGGAAGGAGAAACAAATGTAAAACGAGTTGCCATTTTTCCTGACAAATTGTTCCAGCTCTTAAACCGCCCATATCAACAAGCCCGAGAGAGAGAGCCTATCTCTCTCTCTCTCTCTCTCTCTCTCTCTCTCGGGCTTGTTGATATGGGCGGTTTAAGAGCTGGAACAATTTGTCAGGAAAAATGGCAACTCGAGAGAGACATTGAGAGTTGATTACTAGAGAGAGAGAGAGAGAGAGAGAGAGAGAGAGAGAGAGAGAGAGATAGAGAGAGACACAGACAGACAGAGAGAGAGAGAGAGAGGGAGAGAGATAGAGAGAGAGAGACACAGACAGAGAGAGAGAGAGAGAGAGAGAGAGAGAGAGAGAGAGAGAGAGAGAGAGGTTAGATGAGGTAACGCATGAACGCATGGGATGGCAGAGATGAAGTGTGCTGAAGAGAACGAGGGGAAGCAGTGATGGAGTAAATTAAAAATTAAAACAGATTGAAACTTGTGTTTAGATCAGCTTTTAGTGATTTGATTGTTTGATTTTATGTTTGATCTGTATGTCTGTCTTTTTGCATAGCTTTGTATTTTACTGATTTACTTTTATGTTGTATGGTGTCCTTGAGTGCCTTGAAAGGCGCCTATAAATAAAAGGTATTATTATTATAATAATATTTATAATAAGGAAATAGTGTGCTAAACAAATACAAGACTAACCCATTTGACCCTTAAAGTCCTTTTCTTGACTTTCTTGTTTCTGACGTCACAAACTACCTTGTAACAAATCAGATCAACGTGTGATCGTCAACGAGTGGATCTCTGAGCTGAGTGAGTGAGTGGAGGCGGGGCTCATTTGCATATCCATAGAACATCGTATACTAAATGAGGCAAGGGTGTCGAGTTACATTCAAGATATTTGAAGGCATGAGGATTTTTTTATCAAGGAAAAAACGTTTAAATATGTCATTTTAGTGATCAAAGATGAGTTTTAAGGGATAAAATGATTGACTACAGGCGGACTTTAAAATAATGCAGTTAGAAGAGAACGAGAGGAACAGGAAGCAGTGATGGCGTATAAAGGAAGTAGTGTGGACAACAAATACAAGACAAACCCATTTGACGCTTAAGACCCTACGGGTCGGCTCACCGTCGGTCTCTTCCAGCGTAATCCCTGCGTCTTGGAGGATCGCGGGCCCAACTCGTTGAAGCCCACAGAAGAGCTGCTGGCTGGGAACAGCGGGTCCTCGAACAGGGTCCTGGTGCGCTGGCATTGGGCCCTCAGCGAGTCGTAATCTTGTCCCAGGAACTTCACGGCATTGTGGTTCTGACCCAAACCTGCATCCCGGTCCCACTGACTCCGCAGCTTCGCAGCCATTCCCGTGGCGTAAATGGGCTCCATGTTTTGGCCCGCTTTACTTTGGCACTAGAGCGCTAATAGATGACGTTACCCCAGACAGCCAATGAGGACAGAGGAAGGGGAAGAGACGAGCCAATCACAACCCAGGAAATGAGGAGTGGAACGAATGTCTTAACTTTGAATGGATGATGTTGGATGACATTAAATCAGAGCGCACAATGGTCCAAGTCCTGAAAAAGAGAAGAATTTGGTCTGAATAAAATGAGCTTGTCGTATGAACAATTGCATATTTCTTTCTGTCATTTTTCTTTCTGACAAAGACAGGAATATTACCACTATTGCAACAAAATAAAGAGAAAAGGTTGTGCTTTAGCTATATATATTTGTTTCTTTATGTATATTATAATTCTTGTGAACTTGATGGGAAATGTAGTTTCTTGTGTTTTCCAGCTTAAATGAGTCATATTTTCTAACTAGTTTCATCACTATTCTTAATCAACAGGACAGAAAATGCACACACTCATTCACAATTATATCATGATCAATATCCATTCATTCCCACCATGTTCCCAACCTCGAAAGAAGGAAATGAACCCCTAACTTAGGTGTCGGGTCAATCTGACCCATTCAGATAAAAGTTAACCTATGATGCTTTTCTTGAAATTTGAAACTTTTTTCTAAAATATATATATATATATATATATATATATATATTGATGTACTTTTTTATGCCAGTTTCTCAACTACCCTCAGAGAGTATTTACATTTACATCTACAGTATGCATTTGGCAGATGCTTATATTCAAAGAAACTCACAGTCCATTGAAGGCGTACATTTGTAACAGGTCACGCATGTTCAGTTCTCTGGGAATCACACATGATCTTGGTGTCGCGAGCGTCATACTGTTTGAGTTCCAGGAATACACACAAAAGATGTGCTTTTCCACACTTCAAAAACATCTGAAAGTCTGTTAAAAAGAGTTATGCAACGAACACCCTTCCATTCCCTACTGATTTTTGTGTTTGTTTGTTTATTAAAAGAATAATAATTGGATTCAACTTACCAAATATCAATTATTTGGTGAATTGAATCCAATTTGGGTCCATTTAACCCCCACTGTAATGACTGTACCCAGATTTTGAACCCAAGAAAGTTTCCCACAGGAAACTTTGCCTATATGGTGCTTAAATATGATCATTCTGACATGCCTCTGAATGCAGAATAAACTAGCATTCATTTCAAACAAAGCCTGAGATCTGCTGTCACAACCTCCATAAGCCTGACCTCAGCCTGCATGCTCAGCTTTAACCTTCAGAATAGTGACTCACTAGTGCTAACAAACTTGACAACCACAGAAAGAACTGTTAATCCTCCAGGGAACAGCAAACATTCATATCTCGAGCTTCAACCAGAGCAAAAACATCTGAGAGTCTGTTTCAGAGAGCTGAAAGAGCGATACAGTAAACGAACACCCGCCCATTCCCTCCGATGAGTCAAACCTGTCGTAATTTACCCTCCTCCTCCTCAAACGTTTATCCTTGTTTGGTAAACCATAAACTACTATTAGTCTAGTCTTAGGGCTGAAGCTCCATTTAATGTTTCTTGCTAATGTTAATGTTTTTTATTTAAATGCTGTCGACCCATCTTATGTCATTTGTTGTTGTTTGTTATAGTAGCTCAGGGCCGGCCCGTGGCATAGGCGGAATAGGCAAATGTTAGGGGTCATGCCGAATTCACACGACGCATGAAAAATGAGCATTATACCCTGCCATAGATGGCACGCAATGTTAAAAAAGTAGACCAAAGACCTCTGGTGGCCATGCAAGAAAAAGATAAAGACAGAGGTAATGGGATGCAATGAATGAACAGTTTATCTAGTAGTTAGACAAGAGTGACGTTTATTATCCTGAAAGCTATCTAGCCAGAGTTAACGCCAGTTATTTTAACCCTAAAATCGCAACATTTTATGTAAAATTCACAGTAAAAAATATTTTATTTGTGATTATAACATGAAAAATGTGCCATAGTTTAGAAAGATTGCTGCCATCTACTGGAAAACAAACACTTTTAAAATGTATTTTGAAAATTAAACAGTATGCTAGAGTATACTCAATGAATATGTGTTAGCATGAATTGATAATTACTCTTGCTATTTGACTCTAGCTATTTCAAGCCATGACTATTTTTGTATAGTTCACCATCATCAGCTTTTTTTCTTTTTTTTAATAATATAACGTAATACAAATGGGTATTTCTCATTCTCCAGTATATATGCCGTTTCTGTGTAAGTGTATAAACACAAGGATCAGTGGCTAATGCAAGCGGTTCAGTCTTGCCTAGGACAGCAAATTAGTCATGATCGTGAACATGAAGGCAATCCCCATTAAACTTAATGAATGAACTCAATAAACGCATTCAAACCAATGAGAGAAAGTAGAGCAGTGGAAGGGTGTGGTGCGTGAGAGCCGGGGAGAGCAGAAGACACGCTGCCAAGAGTGTATTAAACTGCAGGCATGTGTGTGTGTGTGTGTGTGTGTGTGGATGTTTGCCATGAGTACAGATGCAGCATTCAGCGCTCGAACAGTGACTTCGCATAAACACACTTCAGCTAAAAAACGGGAAACCCTTTTCAATTTTGCCTTCAGCGATGCTTTTCTCTAAAGCGAGTTTCTTTCTTTGTTTTGTGAAGACCAGTTCTTGCTATTTGTCTCATGTCAAATCTCCAGCCATCTGCCATTAAACCAGCCTCATGAAACATGTTCCTGTTATCATCGAGATCTGGTGGTGGAGGCGCTCAGGCATGATGAGCAGAAGCTCACGAACATGCTCAAGTAAATATTGAATTTGTCTCTTGTGGAAGCGGGAACCTCTATTTTGTAGCTCTCTGAAAAAAGGGAGAAAGATGACAAAAGAAAAACAAGTGAAGACACATCATGAAACCTCAGTTTTTGAACAGACGCTGTCGACCAATCAGAGAGAGAGAAGACGTGCACAGACTGAGAGAAAACATCTGAGGAAAAACGTGTTCCAAGAGACCTAAAACCGTTCCCAAGACTGCTAATGGGAGTCATTTAATTCACACTGATGAGCCAAATATGTATGTGAACAATGCTGATCATCTCCTAACAAGGTCACATGTCAAGTTCTCAGTAGATTCGATGATTAGCGAAAAATCAGTTCTTGTAGTGTTGAATGCAGGAGAACTGAGCAGGAATACAGATCTGAGTGACTTTGACAAAGGCCAAATTGTTATGGCAAGGCAACTGGGTTAGAGTCTCTGAAACGGCAAGGTTTGTGTTGCTCCCATTCGGCAATGGTGCGAGTTTACCAACAGTGTCTGAGGAGGGACAAACCACAACCCGTCGACAGGGTGTGGGGCGTCACGGCTCATTGAGGCTCATCGAGGCTCATCGAGGCTCATCGAGGCATGAGGGCAACAAAAGCTTGAGTCCGAGCCAACAGAAGATTTACTGTGGCACAAGTCAAGCAAAATATTAATGATGGTTTTGGGAGGAATGCGTCACAACACACAATGCATCGCACTCTGCCTTCGTATGGGGCTGTAGACCAATCAGAGAGCCTGTAATGAATGACTGTCGAAATGGGCAAACGAGTGTCGTAACTGGACCTTGAAGCAGTGGAAGAAGGTCTCCTGGTCCAATGGGTCCCGTTCTCTTTTACATCACATGTGTGTGCCGTTTACCTGGAAGTGATGTCACCAGGATGCACTATGGGACGCCGGCAAGCCGGTGGAGGGAGTGTGAGGCTCTCCTGGGAAACCCTGAGTCATACGTGAATGTAAATTTGACACGTGCCACCGACCCTGGTGTGTTCCCTGGTGGAAGTGGCTCTTTCAGCAGGATAATCTCACTGACACACACTGCACACATTGTTCAGGAATAGTTTGAGGAACATGATGAAGAGTTCAAGGTGTTGCCCTGGCCTACAAATTCTCCAAATCTCAATCCAATTCACATTTCGCAGGGAGTTTGATTGACAGGCGATCTGACCAATCATAATCCGCTGAATCCGCCATTTTGTCCGACAAAGCAGTCAGGAGAGTTAGTAGATTAACGTCAGTGGACTTGAACTTGACCACATTTTTTATTTCATTTCAAAGGTAACCTGGTCTGTCCTGTCTGTCAGTGCGTTGTCAGTGTATTTTTCACTGCGTGAGAACATGTGTGGTGTGAGAGTGTCCATGGCGGACATAGCAACAGTAACTAAAGGGGGCGGGTCTTTGCGACAGTAAATTGAGGATCTGTGGGATGTGCTGGACCAACAAGTTCAATCCACGGCGGCTTCACCTCGCACAGGACTCGAGGGATCTGATGATGTCTCGCTGCCAGAGACCACAGGACACCTTCAGGGCTCTAGAGTCCATTCCTCTGCGGGACGGTGGTGTTTAGGAGACACATGGAGGACCAACAGCACATTAGGCATGTGGTCATAATGTTGTGGCTCATCGATATATCATTTTTTATTAATAACATGTCAAAATACAGATTTTTGCAATTATGTTTGATGCCATTAGTGGTGCAGAAATCACAATTAAACATTGCTCAGTGGGAAGCAGCAAGAAGCCTCTATATTCTCTCTGTACTCTTCCATAATCAGAGAAACAGCAGATGTCGAGGTCAGGTCAGGTTAGTCTGCAGGTACGGGATTTTCTCACACTCACACAGACAGACAACACCCTAAACTACTAAATCACACAACTAACACTGTGATCACAGTAAAACACCTGCACTGTTCCTAATGTAAATAGTGGCGCTGCTGATTCCAACTTCCCTGAATCTGATATGATCACATGTCAATAGTGGCAGAACTCTACAATACCGACAACACTTATCAAGTTACATCCTATTTAAGCCATGATTTTCATACAAAGCAACATACAATACAAGAGCCCTCTAGGGGCTCTAGTCGTCTCAGAAGACAACTACGGGTTCAGTGTCTTAGTCCAGGGGGTTTCAAACTGGGAGACACAAGGGAGTGCTAGGGGGTCTGTGGAAATGCTGTTTAGAGAAAGAACATTAACAATAAATCTATAATAAATAAAAAAAGACATTAAAATTAATTATTTATTAATTTATAAAATAATTAAATAACTAAAGAATAAATATAAATTAACAAATAAATAATGCCTAAAGTAGTTATAGATTTTAATTAAAAAAATAGATTTAAATACAATTTTATTTAATATAATAATGTAACTTAATAGAAACTAGAAATAATATTTTTGAAATATTTATAACGTTATTTTTTCAGAGTTTAAATTGGGTCTTTATACAAGAACCTATATAGATGAAATTTTAGGATGGGGTCCCTCACACAAAGATGATCATAATTGGGAATAATTGGGAAAAATCCAGTCTTATTAAAGTGTAAGTTCTCCAATGGCATTATTTAATAACAAAAACAAGCACCATTGCACTACCAAAGTGGATTTTAGACAAGAAATAACGGGGCTTCGCTTTCATTCACTTTCTGTGTGATCGAAGAAACCCACCCTGACCACAACAGCTGAGCTGACCGTGTGTGTGTGTGTGTGTGTGTGTGTGTGTGTGTGTGTGTGTGTGTGTGTGTGTGTGTGTGTGTGTGTGTGTGTGTGTGTGTTATTTAAAAAGCTTTTAATAGCCAAGCCATGCATGCATTCAGCATCAAACAATTCAGATGTTTTTATGGAGAAGTGACACGAATGTAAACTGAAAGTATCAACTCTCAGAACTTGACCCACACACACAACTACACACATTCACAACCACTATGACGTCAATGTATGTATGCAAACGATATCGTATAATGGCCATAAACAGTCGAGCTTTAGAAACTGCAAAACAAGGAAATGAAGTTCATTCACTTTTAGACGTTTTAAAGTCTAAAAAAAAATGTGTTTGGCTGACAAACAATTATCTTATAACACAACCTTCACGTAAAGCATATTTTATATCAACAACACGCGAATAAAACAATAAAAGTGCAACAAAGTGTCAAAGTCTCACTTGCGTGGATGGGGAGAAAACGTTGATTTCTTTCACTTACCTCGTGTCTTGATCTGCAGTGCACTTTCGAGTATGAGCAATAATTATATAATCCAGACCTTTTGGTTCTTGTTTGGTCCTTCAAACATCTGGAGTTCATGTAGTTTAACGTCTTTCCACTGATTTTGCACTGCAGCACAAACGCCCTGCGGATCCGGGGCGCGTGCGCAATGTGTGGGAACGCGACGCGATGGGGTCGTGACGTAGCATCACGTCGACCAATCAAAGAGTGCGTTTAAGCGTTCACCGCGACGCGACAAAACTAAAACGCTCCCGTTCGATAAATAGGAGAAAATAACCACAAGAAATGTTTAATATAAATACAATAACTCGTTTAAACAAACAAAACAAAAAAATCATAGTATAAACTGTAAGACCACAGTTCTGACACCATGGTTGGAATTGTTTAAATATGCATTTCGATATGATTTTGCGCATATCAAAGGCTGGTTGGCTATTAAATAGCAGGAAAGTATTGTTTTATTTCAGATTTTCTTTTCTTTTTTCAGATGTCAGAAAGACCACCACCTTGAGGCAGAACATGGTAAACGCATCCTATTTACTGTATAAACGAGACGCCAAATATTTCACCTGTATTATTCATCTTATTCATTTCAATGCTCATCATGTTTGTTGGTGCGTTATTATAGTTAAATGTAACGGAAACCATAAAAATATGTTCGTTACTTGAAATAAAATAAGCGTTAAATGAAACACTATGAAGTATTAAACGCAAACGCGTCATTTTCAAACTGCGAGAAAAGGAACAACAAATCCCATAATGCAGTGCGTCGCGTTCCCATGATCCCTCGCGCTTGAACGCGTTTGTGCCGTAGAGCTTCATCATGGCTAGCGACGGGCCGCCAGGCGCTGAATCAAACATAGATTTTAACACATGGAACCACGGCGAGCTGCAGGCCAAACTGGCCGAGTTTGGTGCTCCTAACATGGGTGAGAATAAACCGTTTTGATAAGAGCGCTGTGACGGAGTTCAGCTCAGTTTCCCTCCGTTAGCTTAGTTAGCATGTTAGCCTGTTATTTCCCTGTTGATACCCTGCGGGCCATTAGTGCACGAAACTTCGCGCTAACGTGTGCAGGACATGTAAATAAGTCTAATTGATAGCTGTATTTGCGTTTATTCTGGTAAGTTAGTTAAAACACCTGTGAGCTGTGAATGTTGTTAAACAACTAAGTTAAGTCGCAGTGTGAATGTATCTGCGTAAACGGTAACACTGTGATCGTATTTAAATACACCAGTTTTAAACGCAAACACACTGCAGTTACAAATCAGCACATAGCCCATTAAACTAATATAAGCCATGTTTAATTCAGTCCAGTGTTGTTTGCCATCTTCATTTATGGTTTTCTGTTCTTCAGGTCCCAGAGAGGAGCTCATAGACCGGCTCAAATCGTTTGCACAGGTAAGCTATTCAGTTTAGTTTAAAACTGCAAATCTGATCATAACTCTTATTTCTTTGCCTGAGTAACTTTTATTTTGTCTGCAGTCTGGGATGATCTTAAACAAGCCGAACATAGCAGGAGGAGATGACAAGGTCATGACTACGGTACTGCAATGTGTCTTTTATTCTGTTTAGTAATGTTTTTTTTTGGTATAATTAGGACTAGACACGACATGCCTGAGACTATAAGTGTTTAAGGTTGTGCTGTGTGTGTGTGTGTGTGTCAGATGCCAGGTCTGCCGCCCATGCCCCCGATGCCCTCAATGCCCCTTCCGCCGGGCATGAACATGATGCAGGCCATGAATATGATGGCCGGCCCTCCACCGATCCACATGGGCATGGAGCCGCCCGGCATGATGCCACACGACGACAGAGGCGCTCAGGTGAGAGCTGCGCATGCTAACTCTGTGTGAAACCTTTTACCGGGAGGCAACCTGCAGTTGTGTGGTAGATGATGCATGACTTTACTGTCAAGTTACACTACTGGTGATGCTTGCTAACTGCTGCCAAACTTTCCTATTAATGCTTGATGTACTTTAGGCATAAAATTGAGCAGAGACTTGCATGATGGCGTGGTTTTCTTCAGAATCAAAACAAACGCTCATTATGTTTGGCTTAAAGGGCACCTATTATGCCCCTTTTCACAAGATGTTAAATGAGTCTCTGATGTCCCCAGAGTGTGTATGTGAAGTTTTAGCTCAAAATACCAAACAGATCATTTTTTACAGCATGTTTAAATTGTCACTTTTTGGTGCTCAGAAAAACGTGCCGTTTTAGTGTATCCCTTTAAATGCAAATGAGCTGCTGCTGCCGCCGGCACAGAGGGTCGCTCACAGCCAGGACAATCTCATCTGACGGAATGATAATATCAGAACAGAAACTCTCAGTAGCAGTGTTCATTTCAACCCTGAGTCGGACAATAATGCACACAGAGTCAGAGAATATTTGCTGCATGGAGATAGAACAGGTTTAGTTTAATTACGGTTATAACTTATTTGTCATTTGCTTTTATCCCCTATTAATACAAGCCTGCTGTAGGGGACCATGTCCGAATGATGGCCAAAAATATACTGATGATGGCCAAAAATATACTGATGAGTTTTATGAAGTTTATTGTGCATCACACAAAAGATGAAGCGTTAGTTTTACTCCAGAGAATCACTGTAAGAGCTGAATAAACACAGTATAAGAAGTGCGCATTAAAGTCTTATCCATAAACTCTCTCTCTCCCTTTCATTATCATCAACATACACAGCGAATTACAGAAAACACTTGTTACAACTAACAGTAAACAAATACATACTCACCTTTTAAAGGGGTGCTTAATAAACTGGTAAACTTTATATCCGTAAAACGACTCTGAGCTGTCGTAAAGTGTGCGCTCTCACTTTCATTTCTGCTGTGATCAGTGACGTAAGGACTATCACTCTGGAGAAAAAAATCTGCTTTACACTGATCCTCATTCACAAAGCAGTCCGGTGTAAAATGATTCGAGCAGACATAAATTAATTTCGGTAGAGTTGAGGGAGCAATTTCTTCGAAAACAAAATCAATCCACCTCGTCTTCTTCCTCAATTTTCGGGAGTAAATGGAGAGAGCCATGTGTATTAATACATCCAGCTACACAACACCTACAACGCTTGGGAGACATTCTCGTCAGTGCAGCAATGGCGGATGTGTGCAACTCGCTGTGAACTCGATCAGGGCGGGTCTATGTTCAAACGGCAGTGTCTGTCAACATTTGTGGGCGTGGCCTGTGGCTGATGTGACGTCACACTGGCCCCATGGCTGAAAACGGGTCGTTGGGAGACACTGCTTATGATTTATGGGGATTAATAAAAAAGGAGTGGATGGATTTGTATCACTATAGGGTGGTTGTGTACACACACTGCCAACACATTTGTCCAAACACCATGTAAAAGTGAATATTGCATAAAAGGTCCCCTTTAAAAGAAAGAAGCATTTTTTATTTATTTAGATGTTAAATGCTGAAAAACGTACATGATCAAACATTATTAAAGGGATAGTTCACCCAAAAATGAAGTTTGTCATTAATTACTCGCCATCATGTCGTTCCAAAACCGTAAGACCTTCATTCGTCTTCAGATCACAAAGGAAGATATTCATACCCCTCCAAATGGCGCTTTTCCACTGCATGGTACGGCACGGTTCGGCTCGGTACGGTTCGACTCGGCGCGGAACGGTTCGGCTCGCTTCGCTTTTCCACTGCGTGGTACGACTCGACTCGGTACGGCACGGTTCGGTTCGCTTTAGCTCGGTTGCTTTTCCATTGCAGTTAGTACCGCTTCAAACTGGGTGGGACTGATCGTTATAGTTGCCGCCTCTACTGCCATGACATCATCGTAAACGCGCCACATTTCAAACGCACAACACAGGGGATGGTGCTCTTGATTCTCGGCATGTGGATGTTTTTAAATTAAATTAAACGTTCTTATAATGGTTTACTATATGGAAGGAAAATTCTTAACGTGTAATTAAACGTTGCGTTCATATTCTGGGCTCATCTGATTTTTTGTACATAGCATAGCCTACTTTGTTATGATTTTAGTATCATAATGATTAATAAATGCACGCACAATTATCCGTGAACTTGATTTGAACAAATGCCTTTCAACTTGTGTGTGCAAAATTCAGAATTAAATGAATGTGCAGCAATCTTTACAAATAGAGAGTCTAGGCCTAATGTACTGTTTTAAACTATAGCCTACTGCCATTAAAAAAGCGCATTTAGTTAATGTTATGTTATTTTTTTCCATCTGCCTATGTTGATTATGAAAAGTGAACAGCACGAGTAGAGAGACATGGAGCGAGTCAGACATAATTTTGACCACTTCATTAAGTTTTGTTTTGTAGAAAGCATTTCTTTAAAGTGAATTTCGTTTTGTATAAATTGTATCTTAATTTTAATAATTTTTTCATCAGACAATTGCCTGGATTGAATAAGATGCAAAATAGACAATTTAATCATTGAGGCGCCCGAGCGGTCACTTGCATTGTACGTTAACTGGAGCGCATCTCATCCTCAAATACACAAAGCTTGAAATGTCTTTAAACGAAATAATTCAAAACAAAAAGAAATGGGCTACTCTCTTATGTAATCCATTATGTGCATTTCTCTCTATAGGCGCGTTTACTACGAATATGGCGATCGTCAACTTCATCTTCTTTGCCATGCACAGACACTGACAGAAAACACTATTTTATAAATAAAAATCAGTGCACGCGTTTTAATAAAATTAAAACTTTAATTGTGATCATTAAAATAGCCTAATTGAATATTAAATATTTTGTGGCCAAGTTTTGCTCATTTATTAATAGTATAGCCTATATATAGGCTATATATAGGCCTAATTTTATTAAATTGAACAAGCCAAAATTCAGCATTCAATCAAATATTCAAAAAGACTTAATAATAATGTTATTTCAACATAATATCTCGTTATTTCGACATAATGTGTGTGCAACAAGCAAGATGTGCATTTGTAAATCCGGGGACGCGTGCACTGATTTTTATTTATAAAATAGTGTTTTCTGTCAGTGTCTGGCAAAGATGAAGTTGACGATCGCCATATTCGTAGTAAACGCGCCTATAGAGAGAAATAACATTATTATTAAGTCTTTTTGAATATTTGATTGAATGCTGAATTTTGCGCTGTTCAATTTAATAAAATTAAAACTTTAATTGTGATCATTAAAATAATTGAATATTAAATATTTTGTGGCCAAGTTTTGCTCATTTATTAATAATAATATATATATATATATATATACACACACATGTGTGTGTGTGCCCTCAGAAACTACAGCGTTGGCTGTTGTCTACTGGCTATTTAAATCTAGCGGGTTTGTCTCGTGCATGGTCTCGTGTCGCAAATACAATGACACTGGTAGTGACGATTCTGTCTGACCAATCAGTGATCTTCAGTGTTTTCACGTCACATTTTAGTATCGGTACGGTACGCTTGGAACCTCAACAGAGGTGGTACCATTTAAAGCGAGCCGAAGCGAGCCGTACCGTACCGTACCATGCAGTGGAAATGCGCCATAAGTGAGCCGTACCGAACCGAGCCGTACCGTACCATGCAGTGGAAAAGCGCCAAAGCGTGCCGTACCGAACCGAGCCGTACCGTACCATGCAGTGGAAAAGCGCCAATAGACTGCGCCGTCGTTGCAATTTTCAAGGCCCGGAAAGGTAGTAAAGACATCGATAAAATAGTCCATGTGACTCCAGTGGTTCAACCTTAATGTTATGAAGTGACAAGAATACTTTCTGTGTGCAAAAAAAACCCAGATTACGACTTAATTCAACAATCTCTTCTCTTCCACGTCATTCTCCTCCGCTGTTGACGTGGTGTAAGCAACACTTCCGAGTCCTCACCATTGGCTGACTCTGATCATGTGAGCACCACGACACATGCGTGTGATGCTGACGCAGGAGTTAGCCAATAGTGAGCCGGCAAGTATTCTCGTCACTTCATAACATTAAGTTTGAACCACTGGAGTCACGTGGACTATTTTAACAATGTCTTTCCTACCTTTCTGGGCATTGAAAGTTGCAATGATTTTGCTGCCTATGGAGGGACAGAAAGCTCTCGGATTTCATCAAAAATATCTTCATTTGTGTTCTGAAGATGAACGAAGGTCTTACGGGTTTGGAACGACATGAGGGTGGGTAATTACTGACAGAAATTGTATTTTTGGGTGAACTAACCTTTAAGAATACAATGAAATAAAGGGGTCACATGACTGCAGTTTATAACCGTGTGTGTGTGTTTAGGGTGATTCTCGGGGGATGGACGAGCAGATGAAGGAACAGGAACTTCTCGAGCAGCAGAAACGGGTGAATGTTTGCTTATTACTGTGATGCTGTCTTCAAAATAATTTGTCATATAACCCACACATTTAACAGCTATATGAATAATGTGATATGCACTCTACCGTTCAAAAACTTTTGGGTTTGGTTGATCAAAATTGCAAAGATATTTGTAAATAAAATTGAAAATATTTAAAATAAAAGCTGTTCTTTTGAACGTTCTATTCATCAAAGAATCGTGAAAAATAATGATCACGTTTTCCACACAAATATAAAGCAGCACGACTGTTTTTAACATTGATAACTATAAATGTTTCTTGAGCATCAAATTATCATATGAGAATGATTTCTGAAGGATCATGTGACACTAAAGACTGGAATAATGATGCTGAAAATACATCTTTAATCACAAGATGAAATTAGTTTATTATTCAAATAGAAAAGAGCTTTAAGTTGTAGTAATATTTCACAATTTTACTGTTTTTTTTTTTTAATCAAATAAATGCAGCCTTGTCGAGCAGAAGACTCTTTCAAAAACATAAATCATACCGACCGTAAACTTTTAAACGGTAGTGTACATATTTTGATCCATATTCTGCGATGTACCATTAAAGTTTAAATAATCTTTCGCCTGTCATGTTCTCTTTGGTTTGGTTTTTTTTTAATTTTTTTATGTGTATTCTTTTCACTCAGTGTGAATTAGTACGAATGACTCTGAAACCTGTTTAAAGATCTAAAACTGTGTGTGTGTGTCTCTCTCTCTCAGGCTGCTGTGCTTCTGGAACACGAGAGACAGCAGGAACTTGCTAAAGTCCAGCAGGGGGCGCCACCGGGCCCCAGAGGACCTGAACTGGGACCCCGACCCAACCTCCTGCCCCCCATCCCCCCTCTCAGAGGTCATTCACCATGATGCTCTCTAACATGCTCAAACATCAAGTCATGTCAACCTAATATCACATAATGCTGACTGGATGCCGTGTTTGAATTTTAATAAGGATATATAATGGGCAAAACATTTCTCATCCAAATTTTGGTCCAAAATCTATTTTGCGTCCATTACGTCTTTCAGACTAGTGGAGAGAAAACATCTAAAATACACTTAAGTGTTTAGTTTATTGCACTATCTATTTGCATCTGTAGATTTCAGTTACAATCAGTCAGAAATCTCCACTTCAGCAGCTTTACATACCAAACTTTAGCCTTATTAATATCTATATTTTGAATGTTTTTACAGAGGGGTTTGTTCATAAATAATTTTACTGATTTATATAACATTTTATTATTATATATATATATTTTTTGGGGCAATATTTTCTGATTTATCGAGTGATAAAAAGTGAAATCTGAAATCCCCTCTGGTTTTCACCTTCAGATTTTCATTTTGTCAACAAAATGAAACACAAATTTTTAATCCGGCTTTATCAATATTCAGATTTCTGTAAATGAATGCATATTTAATTAGATATTGCCTCATTAGCATATTTAAACATTGTTTCAGAAAACTTGTAATGCAAAAAATGTTTGCAATTTTTAATCAATCAACTGGGGAAGTATGATGATGTCTATTAGTTGCATGTTCACCCTATTCATCTGTGGTGTCTAAAGGGACCGTTCACCTGAAAATTACAATTCTGTCATTTACTCGCCCTCAAGTTGTCCCAAACCTGCATGAAGTTCGTTCTTGCGCTGAACACAAAAGATATTGTGAAGAATGTGAGTAGCAACAGTTTCTAATCCCCATTGACCTCAATTCAGTTAATGGGGACCAGCAGCTGTTTAGTGGCCAACATTTTTCAAAATGTCATCCTTTGTTCAACAGAAAACTTGAGGGTGAGTAACTAAGTAATGACAGAATTTAAATTTTTGGGGTGAAGTATTCCTTTAAGACAAAACGACAAGATTGAAACGCCTGTAAATCTGATATGGATCAGGGTGATTTTTACTCTAATCATTGATTTGCTCCTGTAGTTGGGACTCAAGGTGGCCCGGCTCCTCCAGGTGTGTCTATGATGCTCCAGTCTGCCAATCAACGGCAGAAAGTCCCGCCCCCTCCAGGAGAGGACGCCAGAGAGGTGCGAGAGCCTTTACTTATGAATCTCTTTACTGATCTTGAGCAAGACGAGTGGAACACGTGCAAGAATAATAAACTATACATCTCAAACAGACTTTTAATCACTCTTAAAACTAGATCTGATCAGGTGGTGTTCACCAATGTCATATAGGTCATGCAAGCTTGACTCATGCTTTTTTGCTTAAAGGTGAAGACCCAACTCTATGCATGTTTTGTAAGATTCCCCTCTATATTAAACATATTTTATTGGACTGTGGGGTTTAATACAACTCTATGCATGTTTTGTAAGATTCCCCTCTATATTAAACATATTTTATTGGACTGTGGGGTTTAATACAAGTAGAATGATCTTTTATGAAGTTATTTCACTTAAGGACTTATTTAGTAAGATTATGCCTGAAAAGATTCTTTAACGTAAAAAAAAATTATATATATATATGACTTGTGTTTGTTTGCTTGGTTTTATTTTATTTATATGATATTTGTATTTTTGTAATCTAATTTTTGCCATGAAAATATCCTTAAATGCTGACATGGCATTAAATAAGTGTCTATCTATCTTTACTGATCTTGACTTGTGTTTGTCATGTGTGTTCAGGCGTGGCAGGGTGAAGATGTTGGCATCGGGCCTAAGATCCCTCAGGCTCTGGAGAAGATCCTGCAGCTGAAGGAGATGAGGCAGGAGCAGCTCAGCGTCGCCCCTATAGGTCACTATGAGGAACTCATCATTATCATCAAACGCAGCCTTAATGTCACTAATGATCGTGTTTAAGAGATGAGAGCACTTGAGCACATCAAGTCTAATTACCAGTGGGAGAAACACTGAGTTTACTTTGAGACTTGAATGTGAAAGCGGGGGCGTGTGAAGTGATAAAACCAATCTTTGTGATTAAGTCAATGCTGGTTTACTTCTAAACAATATAGGAATGCTTGTGAAATGATTTCTCTGGCTCTTTTTTGTCTTTAGAGGAGGAAGATGATGACGATGAGATGGACTTGAACAGTTCCTCCGCCCGTGGAAATTCAGATGACGACGATGAAAGCGGCCTTTCTAAAAAAGACGTAGGTCTCCTCGCCTGTTTTGTCAGCATTTGCGAGTCTCTCACTGATCTAACTAAGGAGTCAACATATGAAGAGGATCAAATCCTTTCATCAAAGCTATACATGAATTTTGAACAATACCTGTTCGGCTTTGAGGCACTTTTTTTGATCCACTTCAAATGTTGACTGCTGTGTTTCTTCTGAACACTTTTACTCGATTCCTTCTCTCTCTCTCGCTCGCTTGCAGAAAAACCGCAAGCGCAGGAACAGGAAGAAGAAGAACAAGAAGAAGAAGCGGGAGCAAGAGAAGGAGCAGGAGGAGGAGAGGAAGAAAGAGGAGAGCCGTGAGAAAGAGGCCGAGGTGGAGATCGAGTACGTGACGGAGGAGCCCGCCATCTACGACCCCAACTTCATCTTCTTCAAGAGGATCTTTGAGGCGTTCAAGGTCAGGAGCTTAACAGGAACTACAGATGCTTCATTACAGGGTGGCCAATGCTAGATTTACTTGGTATTTTGAGATAAGAAACTGTGCTTACTGTAACTTTCAAAGCTCAACATTTCCTGCCAAGTCCAAAAATAACATTTCCTCAACAAAACTGCTGCAAAACATTGTTTGATATGAGAAAGTATGAAGAATGAAGCGCTTTTTTGGGGGGGTGTTTTTAGATATTTGATTGACGGATCATGACCCGTCCAGCTTCATTCACCTAGACTAGTGTTTTAAAGACTGAAATGTTATATTTTGATGGATTTGTCATTGAATGGCTTTCTATCACAGCTGACAGATGATGTGAAAAAGGAAAAGGAAAAAGAGCCGGAGAAGCCCGAAAAGCCCGAAATCCTTTCCTTTAAGAAGAAGGGATTCGAGCTGGAGAAGAAGGACAGTGATGACAGCGACGATGTGAGTTGATGGTCGCCTAGCTCTTATGGTCTCCTGATGATGTTCCCGTCTAACCCCTCCACTTCCTGTTTCACAGGACCTCAAGAAGGACTTGCCTAAGCTGTCCAAAAAGAAACTGAGGAGAATGAACAGGCTGACCGTGGCGGAGCTCAAACAGGTTACTTGAGTTTATTGTTCAATGTTTAGATCAAAATGCATATTAAAAAGACTTGTAGAATTGTAAATGTACTTGCTGGAAATGTCATAACTGTGCGTTTTATTGTTTACTTGGCACTCAAATAACATGATCCAGTCATTTCAACATGGGAATTGTTGCTGTATTCAGTGCTAATAGCAGATCAAATATTATTGTCACCAGGGTTTGACATTAACTTTTTTGCTCACCAGCCATGGTGGCTTGTGGTTTGACATCGATATCATAGCCATATAGAGATTTTTAATATTATCTCATAATTTGGTGGCCAGTATATTAGGCTGCTGTCACTTTAAAGGTGCTCTAAGCGATCCCGGGAGTCATAACTTCTTGTTGACATTCGAATTGTTGTCAAACAAAACGGAGGCTAGCTAGACCCTCCCTCCTCCTCATCCCGTCTCCTCCCTCCTCCCCTCCCTTCCGACATAAAGGAAAGTCAAAATAGTCACTACAAACAAAGTTAAGTTTTACTGATACTTCATTCAATGTGTAATGTCACCAAGTTAGATAAATGCTTTTATATATTGCAGAACAGAATGCAGAAAAAGAGAAACATTGTCTTAAAATCGTTTCGCCACCTGAGGTTATAACTATAACGTTAGCTCCCATACAAGCAAGGGCGCCGTAAAGGGGTGGAAGGTTAGGACGATTCTAAGGGCCCAGGCTGATTTAGGGCCCAGAAGAGCAGACCCCCTTTTTCTTTTCTTAGTTCTTTTCTCTTTTTTATACATTAAATGTGCTAGGGCCCCTCATGCACTAAATGTGTATTTTGTACGTTTTGACCATAGATTTAATATTTAAAAAACAAATAATGTATTACTGTTTCAGTCACACCCCTCCCCCCCACAATGGTTCATTCCACCTGCGCTGTCCGAGCTACGATCGCTAGTGTAGCGTCTCTTGCTTATTGCACTTGCAATGATGCAGCGCAGCCACGCATGTCACATCAAAAGTCAGGGCATCAAAAACGGAAAGAGAAGACAAAGACCGCCGAAGTCGACAGTATGTCACACAGTATTTCAATGTTAAGTCCATGCAAAGACGCGTTGTAATTTCGTTTCAAACTTTTGTTTTTACGCGCGTCAATTTCGCTCTTGACGCGCGAATTAACACAAAGTGGTCAAGCGTATAACTAGACGCGGCAGGCGCGAATTTGACGCGCTATTCGCGTCCGGTGTGAACGCACAGTCAGCTGAACAAGCTGAGCCTGAGCGCGAAACTTCACAAAGATTGATTGAAGCCTCTAAACACGTCTTATCTACTGTGTTCGCCACATGATGATAACTTTACAAAACAAAAAGTAATCTACACGCTTCAAAAATTACAAAATCAGTTTGCCGTGTCGTGTGTTCTGTGAAGTGACAGTGCTGCTGCTACGATCGATGCTGTCAAACTTGACGTTCTTAATATGAATAAAATGCCCCAGAAAAAAAATATATAAAATTGAATAAAACATGTGTCTGTAGTAACCATTGGCTATAAGGAGTTTACAAAATAGATATTTTAATATTTTATATTAAGAAAACAAAATAATAATGGTTATTACGTGTGTTTGACTTAAGTCTGACGTCACGCGTGATGTTTAGCCTTTTCCGGGTCCAAGCGCTCCTCTCGTCCAGAAATAACAATGGTGGAACCTGTAAATTTATTTACGATCACGTCCTTCTTAGTGAGGCACCTTTGGCGGTCAAAAAGGGTTTAAATTCCTTTAACACCAACAGAGTGGTTAGTGTAGCTCATCACTCAGGTGGCATAATTAAGGGTAGAGTCCAGGCATCAATGAAAAAGAAGATTTACGAGGTTGAAGTGAGTTAGCTCGGGACACGGGACACAGCACTGCGGCATTGTAAAAACACTCAATAATAACCAAAACACTAGGTAGGTAGGTAGAGAGGATCTGGACTTTGGACCCGGAAAGAGTATTATCGGAGAGTGGTTACGTCACGACTTAGCAACCGAATACAGATGCAGAGTCAGCTTTATTGTCTGCACCTCGTATGCAACTATGCAATGTGCTAAGTATCTTTTTTAAAGTATACAGGGCATGTTTATTGGGTTAAATTGTATCTGTAAAAAATGTAGGGGGCCCAGAAATTTTGGTTTCCATAGGGCCCAGAATTTCTGGCGGCACCCCTGCATACAAGGACGCAATAATAGCAAGATAACGTTAGCTTCGCGTTTCCCAGTGAGCATAAACAACGGCGGCGTCGTAAACAAATTTAGTCAAAGTTGTCAATTGCCTATAAATGAACATTCAAATCCATAACAAACTGTGGGTGAAAACAGTCATTCACACAAATTGTCGCCCTACTGTGAATTTGCTTTATTTACAATAGAGATCGATCGCTAGAGAAACATATATGTTGTATTCACCAAAGCTAACGCTGACTGCATAGTTCTAGCTAATTACATCCTTGTGTTGGATTGGCGAACATGAACGTCAATTTAGAAAGAAAAATGGATTTACCTGTTCTGCAAAAACAGAGCAACTGAATGTCGGATCGGAAGCCCTTGTGCCGGCGGAGTTCTCGCCACCTTTCGAGGGTTTTTCCGATGTAAATTCGGGACTTCGCGCGTCCCTTATCCTTGTCCCTCTTCTTTACAATTTGTTCATCGAAACGTCGTCTCTTTGGTCGTGTGTCGGCCATAATTTAAACTTCCCTCTTCATGCTTCTCTCTCGTCTCTCCTCCACACCCCCTTCATGTGCACGCGCACTAACCCCCAAACCACACCCCTCAAATACTTCTTGTCGGTGATTGGCTGGAGCACTGTTTGTTGTGTTTCGTGGTGCGGGTGAGCCCAGTTTGTTTTTGTTGCCGTTTGTGGAGCCTGTGGTGTCTAGAGAGACCGCGTTTTTTTACAGTGTGTTCAGGGGACAGGCAGCTAGCGGATAGTGAGGAGATGTTTGCTGTATGTGACAAAATGTTTTGGCCTAAAAAAGGCGTCGCATCACTTAGAGCACCTTAAGACCACACAGACCCACTATACTGTTTTATATAGCCAAAATACTTTATGTGCACTATTATGCACACACTTTGGGTGTGAGCAAAATCATGCACAATATGTGCAGTCCCACAGCAAAATTCAAGCCCTGTAACATCAATATTTATCCAGAGCAAATGAAACGAGTGAGTAAAGGGTCGTGGGTTTGTGTGTAACTCAAGCGCAGCTGGTATTGTGGATCCTGCGGAAGAGCTTCAGATATTCCAGTATCTATGTATCAAAAAATCAATATTTTTGACAACACTACATTGCACTTAGTTTATTATTTCAGATGCCTTTTTAAAAGACTACAATTCAAAAATGTATATTATATAAAATTCAACCTGCCAAAGTGTCTGGTAGGAGTGACTGCGCCACACACATTTGACAGGTGTTAAAGTCGAGCTCTGTTTGTCCCCCTTCCTCACGTGTCTCTCTGCCAGCTTGTGGTCCGCCCTGACGTAGTGGAGATGCACGATGTGACGGCGCAGGAGCCCAAGCTGCTGGTTCACCTGAAGGCCACCAGGAACACGGTGCCGGTGCCGCGTCACTGGTGCTTCAAGAGGAAGTACCTGCAGGGGAAGAGGGGCATAGAGAAGCCTCCGTTTGAGCTGCCCGAGTTCATCAGGAGAACCGGCATCCAGGAGATGAGAGAAGCCCTGCAGGAGAAGGTACCACACACTGCCATACCATCAATTTATTTTAAAAAATTATATATAATGCCTTTATTCAGCGAGGACATGTTATGTTCATGAAAAGTGACTAAAGACATTTCTAATGTTATAAATAGATGCTGTTCTTTTGAACTTGCTATTCATCAAAGAATCACGAAAAATGTGTCCTATGAAGCATCACAACTGTTTTTAGCATTGATAATAATCAGAAATGTTTCTTGAGCAGCAAATCATCATATCAGAATGATCTCTGAAGGGTCATGTGACACTGAAGACTGGAGTAATGATGCTGAAAATACAGCTTTGATCACAGGAATAAATTACAGTTTACTATATATTTAAACAGAAAATAGTTATTTTGAATTGTAATATTTCACAATATTACTATTTTACTGATAATTTGATCAAATAAATGCAGCGTTACTGAGCTGAAGAGACTTCTTACAAACACTAAAAAAAATTTCCAACCCCAAACTTTTGAATTGGTAATATATAAAGCTTTATTTAAATATTAAGTGCTTTTTTTGTACATGGCTGTATAAAAATCTATTGAATATGTTCCTCTTGGCTGGTATTGTGCTGCATTTTTTTTTTATTATTGTGGTAATATAATAATGCTTCCTATAATAATAATGATGCTTGATCATATTGTGTTTAAGAGCAAGGTCATAAAACCAGAATGTTAAATATAGTTCAGCGCAGACATTAAAAAAGCAGTTTTTTTGTCAAACATGATCTCTGTAGTTGAACATTATTAAGCAGATCGTGAAGAGCACCTCAGGGTTTAGTTCCTGTCTTGAAATGTGTCAGATGAGCTCATGAGGCCGTCAGGAGTGACACTGATGTGTGATCATTTGTTTGCTTCATCTGGCATCATCTTGTGAAGTTTCCATCCGAGACCGCGCTTGACTGACGTTTATATGATTGTGAAGCTGGTTATTTTAAACTTTAATGTTGAGTGTTGGTGTGTTTCCCACTGCTGTCGGCTCTACTGACGTCTCTGTGTCCCTGTAGGAAGACGCCAAAACCATGAAGACCAAAATGAGAGAGAAAGTTCGGCCCAAGATGGGGAAGATCGACATCGACTACCAGAAGCTGCACGACGCCTTCTTCAAATGGCAGATCAAACCCAAGCTCACGATTCACGGAGACCTGTACTATGAGGTGCGCTGGCGTTACCTGCTCATTATAGGGGCTTTCGCACCGGAGGAACCTCTTCATAGCTCCTAGAGCTATTAGCGGAAGATCCCGGATTTTGTCGTGTTCGCACCGCAGGAACTAGGAACGATTTTAGTTCTAGGAACTCCTTTAAGAGGAACTAATGTATCTCCTACTTCAGAGTCGGTCTAAACCAGCACTATATGAACTATCCGTGACGTTAGTGTTCACTGATTGGCCGAACGCATGCGAAACACCAGCACCCGCCATTTTAAAAAAAGTTGTGTAAACACACAGATTATAGCCTATATATTTACTCCACAAACTAACTCTACGAACATGGAAAACAGTGATAGATGAACCTCTTGACCTTTACGCTGAGGAGAAAATCCAACGCGACTTTGAGGGACCAATAGAATCATGATTATGTATTCCTGCTCCGCTAGCAGCACTGAACATCAACCACACGACATACGCTAATAACTTTTCACACAGTGTCTACTTTCTATGTATAACAGATCGTACACTAATGAACACGGAGGATGCGAGCGCTGTTTGTTTGCTCAGGCTCTGGCGTTCTCAGCGCCGTCAAAATAAGTCACTACAACAAGCGCCGCTTGCGTCACTTCAGAGTTCCTACTGGCGGCGCCAATGCAACAGGAAAACTGTCCTATGGGAACCATTAGTTCTCGGGGAACCATCCTGGTGGCTCGTTCCTACTGCGAAAGCCTCTATTATGTCACTTTATTTGTTATGGTGGCGCTTTCTAAGAAAGAAACCCTTTTTGTTGTTGCTATTCAGGGAAAAGAGTTTGAGACGCGTCTGAAGGAGAAGAAGCCGGGCGATCTGTCGGATGAGCTGAGGGTTGCTCTCGGGATGCCCACAGGACCTGTGAGTGCTCCTTTATCAGCTGCTTGTGCACAGCAAGTGTTGCTGTTGTGTGAAATTGCAGGAGAGCTCCTCATGCACCTCGACGCTTATGTAATTTCTCCTGTCTAATCTTAGCTGAGCTTTTCACATGTGTTTGTCTCGGCAGAACTCTCATAAAGTTCCTCCGCCGTGGCTGATCGCCATGCAGAGATACGGTCCTCCACCCTCCTACCCCAACCTGAAGATCCCCGGCCTCAACGCCCCCATCCCTGAGGTCAGACACACACACACACACACACACACACACACACACACAGAAAACAGTCTTGAGGAACGTTGCTTTTATAAGTAGCTCTTTCCTATACATGCCTTAAACATTGTAAAATTAACTATTTGTCACTTTGTAATGGAAAGTATTAGATGCTTTTCCATTTTTTTTTTCTCTCTTTTCTTAAAAGGGTAATGTAATTGACTTGCAGGGTTTTAATTGACCTTTTTAATTAAGTATTGTAATGCATTACTTTTAAAAGTAAATTGTTACAATATTGCATTAGTTACTTTTTTTTATGGAAAGTAATGTTGTTACTTTCTCATCTGGGCTTGTTTGTTAGTTTTTGTTAGTTTGTAATTAAAAACACCCAAGAGTTAAGATTAGAAGAGCTGTTGCCTAACATAAGAAACATAATGATCACTGCACCACATACAATTGTTATTTCTCAGTTAATTAAAAATGATGTAAACACTTCCCGCAGTGATATGCAAAACTGAGCCGTCATGTTTGATTAGAGGAAGCTCTTATGAGGAAGGAAGAGATTTTCCTTTTGATTTAGTCAGTAATTAAGATATAAAGTAATGCTTGTAACTCAACAAATGCGCATCCTTCTCCATTAGAGGATCTGATTTACATTCATGAAAAACCCTTCCACAATCTAAATGTCATGGCTGTCATAATGTTGATGTAAAGCTGAGATGTTCATACCGAGGTGTGTGTGTGTGTTTCAGAGCTGTTCGTTCGGGTATCACGCCGGCGGGTGGGGAAAACCTCCCGTGGATGAGACGGGAAAACCGCTGTACGGGGATGTGTTCGGGACCAACTCCATAGACTTCCAGGTGAGGACACTCAATTAGCTGCACATTTAAGCAAAATGTTGAGAATATCAGGCATGAAAACTCACCTTTTGGCGAAATTCGCCGTTTTAAACCCAAAATGGGTCACCTACGTGATTTGTGCAGATCCGATGAGAAAATATTTAGAGGAGAGGAGGGGGGTCGTCGTGGTCGTGGCCAGCATTTACCCGCTATATCTCTATAGTTACCATAATCTTCGCAGCTTTAAAAAAAAAAAAATCATCATTCCTAATGCCGAAACAGCCAATCCGAGTCAGAGTAGGGCAGAATTGTTTTCAAAGTCTTTTACACCACGAGTTTGACAACTGGACACACTGCCGAACAAAGAACCGCACGTTGGAAAGCAAGCCTGAGGTAAGTTAGCTTACAATGTTAACTGCCCTGTCAGATACAGACAGCGATGTTGCCAATGTCATTATTTTGACATAGAAGAGGGCGGGATAATATCGCAAGCGGGCGCGGGCGCCGTGAGCGCTGAGCGAGCAGGAACGAGTTTTAGTGAGTTGTCGTCGAAAAAGATGGATAACGCAAAAAAGCTGTCGGGGGCTAAACATAGAAAAAGAAAGAGGGGAAAGGAGATGGCATGTCAATTGATGCGACAGCAGCTAAATAAGTGGATGGTGAAAGGCTACAGGTAGGATTTTGTTTTGTGTGACGTCCAGGCACGTAACGTTAGGCTAATGCCATCGGGACTACCGGGAGATTCCCGGTGGGCCGACGTGCTTTTTGGGCCGATACATCTCATACTTTTTTGTTTTGTTTTCTGTCTTAACGGCCCATAAAACTCGTACATCGGCGGCCCATTCGTTTTGTTTTGCTTAATTGGCGGCGCTGGGTTAGTGCGTAATTAGTGTGTAATGCATTGGTCAAAAAACAGTCAGCGTTAGTTTTTTTTCTGACACCCCATGAAACGCGTAGATCAGCGGCCCATCTGGTTCTTTTCTTGATTGACACTGGGCTGGCCCAATCACATCTTTAATGTGAAGTATAGAAATATACTCTTTCAAGTATAGAAATTAGTACAAAACTAATTATGAAAGTTTCCTTTATTTTTCAGTGCATTTGTTTTACAATATATGGCTATTACTATCATGGGATTAATATTATAACTATTATTATGTAGTAGTAATGTAGACAGACACTGTAACTAAAAGAGTTTTGAATTTTTCTTTGTTTAATTTGCACCAGATTGATGAATTTAACATTAAAAAGCACAAAATCCAAAAATCCTGTGAGAAACACTGGTATTGCTATGGCAATGCAGCTTACAGCTTTTTTTTTTGGGGGGGGGGGGGTTCATCACTGTGGTGTATAGTTCAATTCTATTAATAAGTGAATATTTTTTACTTATTTCATCTGTTAACTCTCACTCGTTCCTATATATGTTGATTGGATTGGATTTTTTGCTGCCGCAGCCTTCTCACCTTTTTTACCCCTGACCTGTTTTCATGCCTGGAATATAGTCACATTTAAGCAGTGTTGTGAAGCAAAGTAGAACTGTGTTCATGATAAACCACATCCTAAAAGTTGCGAAACCTGAGATCTGAAGGTCAACTTACTCATGCCAAGAACTGGCTCAAAGTGTCGGAGTAATAGAGCTTTCTCTGAGGCTGGTCCCACTTTATGGAGAAGCTTTCCAAACTATATTAGGGTTCATCTGCATTCAGATCTAGTCTTAAAACAATCTCTTTTCTTTGGCTTTTAATGCATTGTAATATCTTATGTTCTTCTGTTATCTTATGGTCTTATGTTGTGTTGTACAGCAGATTTGTCAGCCTTGTTATTAAATGTGCTTTAGAAATAAACTGAGCGGAATCTATTAAAGCAAATTGCCTTATTGGTTTCATAAAACTGTTAATACAGGAAATAATTAAGGTGCAAGTTTTCATAAAATGTAATTGAAGTAAAGAACTGTGTTTCCGTAACCCATGGGGTTCATGAGATGAGGAAAGAATAGTTCAATCATAAAAATGTCAAATTAAAATAAATACTAAAAACTAAATAAAACCCTTGCTATAAAAGATTAAATATTTTATGTTTGCCTGCATTTAACCAACATCTGAGAATCACGAAAAATGTACACGTTAAATTATTGAAATATTAACTTCAAATCTCAGGGGGACTTAGAGTAAATATTTTGGTTCAGCTGAGAGTTAATTTTGCAACACTGATTTGAAACACTGAAATAAAACTGAAGTATTACAGTTCAAATAGTTTCATAATTAATGAACTGTACAACATTAACACTGTTATTTTCCTGTTTTATTAATGTGAAGCTGCTTTGAAAGCGTATAAAGCGCTGTATAAATAAATGTGACTTCCTTCTGAAATGGTGACAGGCCAAAGCCGAGGAGGAGGAAATCGACCGAACCACGTGGGGCGAGCTGGAGCCGTCCGATGAAGAATCATCTGAGGAGGAAGAGGAGGAGGAGAGCGACGAGGACAAACCGGATGAAACTGGTTTCTTCACACCTGCAGACAGGTGCCGATTCATCTCAGCGATTCAAACTCTAGCGATTCAGTCACTAGCCGCGTTTTCCATTACCCTTCAAATTGCCCAAATTGAAAGTACGCCCAAACACGTCAATTTTGAAAAAACTCCCATTTATTGCAAACAAGTTTTTACGCTCGCATGAGGTGGTTTTTCAGGCAATTCGAAAAAGAAATATTTAGCAAAACTGCAATGGAAACAGTTTTTGCGCATTTACAGGTCAGCTGACGTAGATGAGGCGGTGTGTTTGGACAGAATACTAGACAGAGTTCTTTATTAAATTCATAAAAGACAGAAGAATTACAGGAATAATGGATTCTAAACCTCAAAGAAATGCCACAATCAAGACCTCGAAGCAGATATGAGTGAGAAACTCCCAGAAACACCTCATATGAGCCGCTCTCAAGTATAAGAGTCGTTCCTTGCCATTAATGATTGGATACCACACATACGTCTCCTTCCATTAATAATGGCCAGTGCGGCGGCTGTGATGTATAAACCCACCAACGTCCGTTGCCATGATTTTTGGAATGACTTATCGTGAGAGGAGGTTTAGTCACATAACCTCGGTTAATGGAAACACCGTCATGTCGCAATAGTTTTGTCAACATTTAGAAAAAATCACAAAAGTTTTGCGCAAATCTGTAATGGAAACGCGGCAAGTGTCGTGTGTTGAAGTCGTTAACGTTTCCTCTTGTTGTTGTTGTGAACAGTGGCTTGATCACTCCGGGCGGATTCTCCTCTGTTCCTGCCGGCATGGAGACTCCAGAGCTCATTGAGCTCAGGAAGAAGAAGATCGAAGAGATCATGGACGGGTGAGTGTCAGTGCAAACACCAGATTTAAGCCCCGGAAATCACTAACTTAACCCTGTAAAGCCTGACATGTGAAATGGGCAGAAAAATCTAGTTTATTGAACCTTAAGACCTTAAGTGTTTTGTTGTCTCATCATCAGGCTTTTATGGCTCATATAGTGAGAATATGGAGCTCATACTCAAATCAAACAAACATCAAACTTTATTCATAGGCCCAAACTGCAAAATATTAAATTTAGTGCAGATGCTGATATTTAAATGGCCAAAAAGTAAGATGATATTCTTGTAATGTAATCAATGAGATCGTTATAGCAGATGCTGACAGTGTGTATATATACAATGTTTTAGTAAGGAGATATTTAAGTGCTTAGTTTTATGATCAAAGCTCTGTAGTTTTAAAACATAATGCAATGCAATACAATGATGATTGAGAGATGAACTAATAAACCTTCCTCAAAAGCCTGATGATCATATTTGATACTTGCATTTTAACAAGATTTTCGAAAAATTACTAGGGCTGTACTCAACCAAAGAAAATCTTGGTCGACTGAAGTCCTGAAATTTTCGACTAAAAATCGACTAAAATCGACTAAAAATGACGGTAAAAAAAAACAAAAAAAAACCTTACATTAATTAGATGCGCACTGTGCGCAATACTTGGTAGCCTTGTTGTCCGCCTAAATGAATTATAAATAAACATAAAAAACTAGTAGGCTATTTGCAGTATATTAAATCGTTTTTGACCTAATTATTTTGCACTGAAATGAGTCTGACACTCTGACAGCGTTGCATCACGTGCACCTGCGCAATATCATAGCTTATGATTTCCGAAAATAGTACTATGTTGTCAACTAGTGATATCATCACAAGAACTGTTGAGGAATATGCAACATAATTTAGACAATTATTTTTGTCATATGTTATAATAATAAGTTATAACTGTCAGACACTATCATTTCACCGTGCATGTCCTTGCACCGAGCGAGGCTGAACATGAGCTCAGCTTCGCAGCTGAGACACGAATAGACTATTAACTTAAAGCTTTTACTCTTAATAAACACAAAAGGCACGTCCACTTTAATAAAAAAAGAATATTTATTAAACAAACCAGATCAAGAGCAGAAACGAAATAAAGTGCATAACTGAAAAATAAAGCATCCTAGGCTCAAAACTAACACAACCAACAGCACAGCGCAATTGCGCATTAGGCTCCAAATAAAAAATAAAGTTAGGTTATCATCACACTAAAACATTGAAATATGCAAATTCTGATATGTTCATATAGCCTACTCAAAACAGACAGGGCAAGCTAACGCAGACAAGTGAGCTTACCACTTTTAGATGATATGTCATGTTTGTCGTCGAGCTGTGGAAAACTGTTGCTTGCAAACTTTGCATTCAACCTTTTTCCTGTTATCAATTTTAACAAAATGCTGCCACACTGTCGATTTCTTTGTTGTTGACATGTTAGAAGAGGACTGACTATTAAACGCTCTCACAATTAAATAAATAATATTCAGCATTAAACCTTCTATAGTTATCGCTCTCTCTTGGGTTGGGCTAATCCAAAAAAGGTGAAAACAAGGGGGGTGTTCTGAAGACAGACTGTTACAGTGAAACAAGGGTCCTCTGAAAACACCCCCATTAGAAGTTAAGCCTGGTTCACACGGCAGGATAATTAGGCCGATTTTAGCCCCGATTCACCCCTTCCGACAATCTTAAGGATGCTCCGATTATCGTAAAATAATCTGATCAGATATTCCTGCCGTGTGTGGTGTGTTAAGACTGCTCTCGTCTGCTCGGAAGGACGTCGGGACCGCTCCGATCTCAAATCGGGGATATCCAACATGTTGGATTTATTTGGCCCGATTTCTTCTCGTGTGTGGTGTCCCCCGAGCACGCAGCCTGTGGACTGTGGAGTGTAGCCAATCAGAAAGCGAGGTGACGAGGCGCGAGGAAACACCGGGAAATATAATCAAAACAGCCGGCGGCATGGCGCACCAGAAAGTCCGGTGGACGTCAGAGATCATCGCCTTTTATTTTGATAACGTTTTTTTTCGGTTAAAAACAAACTACAAACTATTGCCACTGCATCCTCTTCGTCCGCCATGATTGTTTACTCTGAAGTCACGTTTGATCTCGAGGTATTTTGCGCGATTTCCCGTCTGATCTGGGAATGCTCGGGAGTCAAATCGGTTCGTGTGTGATGTGTTGATTTTGCCGTGTGGCTGCGCACCACACACTGTACGACCAAAACTGTTAGACCCGTGATTTTTTATCCCCGTGTGTGGGGTCTCTCAGGTTTGGAAAATCGGCCGACAATTTTAAAATCGTCCCGTGTGAACCAGGCTTTAGTGCTTTCCACCTGATGAAATGAGCGCGCCTCAGCGCGGCAAAACTGATGAAATGAACGCGGCAAAACTGATGAAATGAACGCGGCAAAAAATCGACCAATCAGAATTTTGGTCGAACCAGAACGTATCGACCAATTAATCGACTAATCGACTGGGACAGTACAGCCCTAAAAATTACATGGATAATCAAGTAAAACCTAAGCTGCTTCAGTCCAGTAATGTTAATCTTGAAACAATACTAACAATATAAGTTATTCTTACATTTACTTTATAAATAGTTTAATATGAGACTATTATATAGAGAAAGTGCACTGTTCATACTTTTGAGCGCTCTGAGGCAACAACTGTCTCGTCGAGCACTTAAGCAGCGGTGTATCAGACACTTATATCTTATTTATCGTGTGTGTGTGTGTGTGTGTGTGTGTGTGTGTGTGTGTGTGTGTGTGTGTGTGTGTGTGTGTTCAGGAACGAGACGCCTCAGCTGTTCACGGTGCTGCCGGAGAGGAGGACTGGGCCTGTCGGAGCTGCTATGATGGCGTCCACACACATCTACGACATGACTGCGGTACGTCTGTGTGTGAGAGATGGATGAGTGTGTCATGTGTTGTTTCCATACACCTATTTTTATGCCAATTTGCTGGATGGAAACGCTAAGATGTGCATCATTTCATTTAAAAAGCGTATGCGCTCAATTGAGCCTGATCAGTTTATTATCTGACAAGACATGCGCATAATCTACAATTGACACATTTACTAAATAAATCTGCATAAAACTTGTGACTTTGCTTCAACAGTGGATGTGATTGGATATCTGGACTAGCCAGCGGACCAATCACATCGCACAACATCTCAGATGTTCCTTTAGTTATTCAAAAACGCCTGAACCAAACTCTGTCGTCAGGATGATTTGGTTTACTCCCTTCCAGAAGCGTCACATGAGTGCGTTCCCAAACACCAGCATCCGAACGCAAGAGAACATGACAGAGTTTAACTCCGGTATGATGGAGGAAAAGAGTCCCCGATTGCTGCAACTTCCAATTTTATGTGCCAATTTCCCAGGAAGGGATGATTTTGTTCTCTTGAACACACGGGATGAAAACGCTGCTTTGTTTGTGAATGTTTTGTGATATTCCAATTAATTACAAATTCCCGTGTTTTGGAAGGAAACGGCTGTAGGAGTCCTCAGTTTCTCAGATCAGTTTGTTTTTAAACTCTTGGCACGTTCCCATCCACCTTTTTCCCTACGCTCCATGATGCTTTGTGCTAATTATGTTGAGTAACTTCCATTTAAACCACACAAAATCTGCCAAAAAAACATTTTAAAATCCATGAATGCAACAATAAGTTCCCCAAACCACCCATAGTTTAAAATATGGATATGAAATCTACAGAACCAAAGATGCACACTTTCCCTTATACATTTAAACCTAAACTATTGTTCATTTAAAAAACATTTGACTCGTTCTTCATCTTCCCATTGATGTCATCAAAAACAAACCCAGAGACACGAGATGAACCAGTGCTTGCTGAGCCAAACCATTTGTATTTTGTATGGTAATCATTTCGCCTCAGTTGTTTTACACGCTCGTATCCCAGAGTTCTCTCTGTCTGGTGGGTTCAGATGTGGCAGATAACCTTTCCCAGGCCTCTGATAACACAACGACCTGCGCCTCATCTGTCACAGCCGTCACATGCTAATGACTCCATCCATATGGGACTCGTTTGCGTTCAGACGACGGTGAGAATATAAACGACTCGCAGAAGCCGGCAGCTGCCCGTGGAAATGTCAGCTATAAAGCGGTGATGCCACTGCTGATATATTTGTGCAGCTGTTTGCGAATGTGAAATGAATGAGATTTTGATGTGTGACCTTGGCTGGATCAGATGTGGTTTAAAAGACAATTAATATTCAGTGGCCAAAAGTGCTTTCAATGACCATTCAAGTGCGATTAGCCCTCATCCTTCCCTCGCCTTTGTAACAAATCCTTCCCGTGCGATAAGACTTAATTTTTGGTCTAGAAAGCTTATTTTATTTCATTTTGCAATGCAATTTATTATTTCATTTACCTTTAAATTACTAGATTTGATCAATAAATAATTAGTAATTTAAGCACATTCCTCACATTCTTTCAACTTAAATTCAAAATAACTCACTATTTCACACATAACCCTTTTAATTCAGCTCAAAATATCTTACATTGGGTGTCTTTGTCGACCTCTTGAGGAATAATAATAATAATATAACATGATATTTCCTGACTCTAGATGTCCTTATATCTCTATATGGAGTAAGTGAGCTGTTCCGCTGGGTCCTAAAGTCAGTTGGCTTCAGTGTGCATTCAAATACACATGTAGACATTATAAAATCATTTTTTGGTAAAGTTTTAGCATTTTTAGTTTGAATTGAGCATTTTTAGGTTAGTACTGAAGTACTCCTCGCATTCCATTCATTCCTATGGGGGTCAAATTGACCCGTGAGGGAAGGATTTGTTACTTTTTTTTCTTTTTTTTATACTCGAGTCCATTACGTTTTTTAAGAGCTGTTTTGAGGGAAGAGCAAAAAACTAACCTCGGTTAATGTGACGCATGATATGTCTGCCTCTCTCAGACGGTGACGAGCCGTAAGGCCGGGGTGACGGCGCTGGGCGGAGACTCTCAGGCTGTGGAAGTGGCTCTGGCCCCCGAGGAGCTGGAGCTCGACCCCATGGCCATGACACAGAAGTACGAGGAGCACGTCCGGGAGCAGCAGGCGCAGGTGGAGAAGGAGGACTTCAGCGACATGGTGGCCGAACACGCCGCCAAACAGAAGGTGAGCTCAAATACTGCAGCCAATCACAAGACAAACTCGTATACATCACTGCAAAAACAAGGAAACAGGAACATATCTTGCATTATTGCATTAAATTAAAGTCTGTTAGGATTTTTGGGGGGTAGATTTTCTCAATTTTTATGGTCATTCTCATTAGATCAATTAAATTACAGTCTATACAGAAATACATAAAACGTATATATTATTTAAATGTATAACTTTGCCTGTGATATTCCTCATTTGTAAGAAGCTTTAGCCTAAATGAATAAATGTAAATGTAAAGTCAGCCTAGAATTAAATGGAAAAACATTGGCATGATGTATTAATTTTATACATGTATAAGATTTTTTTTAAAAAATGTACATTTACATTTTATAATTTAAAAATACAATTATAATTTAAAAAATGTATAGTACATTTTATATTATTTAATTAATTTTCACAAAATTACACATCGCAGTCCTAAATAGACTGTCTTCATGCCACATTTTCATAATTTTCCACATTTGTATTTGTGGATAAATGTAACCTTGATGCATGATATTAAAAGGTTTTAAAATCGCAATATTAACGAGGAACTAAATGGGACACATTAAAAATGCAGTAGTTCTGGGAGAGCCCCTTTAAACGCATCTGATCACATGAAGTGTTTGATTAACCATTTACAAACATGAAAAAGATGGTGTTTACACATGTTCCCTAAAGCCTTCCTCTCCTCTGTTCCTGGCAGCAAAAGAAGCGCAAGGCTCAGCCGCAGGACACGCGCTCCGGGGCCAAGAAGTACAAAGAGTTCAAGTTCTAGTCCTGCCAGAGACGCTCTCCTTCATTCTGCTTCTTTTTATCTGCTGATACGCTGTAGAAGCGCACTCGTGTTTGTGCGTTACGTTACGGGGAGTGACAATTTTCATTTATGCTCAATGTTTTTGTAAATAAAATGGCCGTCAATGACAAGCTGTTGTTACAGAGTTTTTATTTAACGTTTCATCCGCCTCGTTTAGGTTTCACTGCTTATGAAAGCTAGTCTGTTTTTGGTTTCATCTGCTAATATCTGAAATATGGTGTGTTTATATGTAGCATTCCTGGAAATATCTGTTTAAAATAGTCCATTAATGTAAAATTTCATCTTAAAATGGAAACATATCATGGAAATTTCAACGACTATGAATTTTTGTAGTTTTCTAGAAATTAATTTTGTGAGTGTAAACTTTAACATGATTTCTTTTAAATCCTTAGTCATTAACCTTGAACAACTGCAAACATTGTGGTATTTATTGTTCTGTAGGTCTGGGATCTCTGAATATAATTTATTATATGAAAATTAAAAAAAAGATTCTATATTAAGTATTTAATAATTGTATCCTTAACTCATCTATGATCATTAAAATGACATATTTTAAGGCAAGAAAAAACATTTAAATATCTTGAATGTAACTCGACACCCTTGCCTCATTTAGTATGTGTTCCTATGAATATGCAAATGAGCCCCGCCTCCACTCACTCACTCAGAGATCCACTCGTTGACGATCACACGTTGATCTGATTGGTTATCATACATTAAAAGCTGGATTTTCACAACAAGGGGACTTTAAATACTTTAATTCAGCAATGACAAATACATTAATCAAAAGTGACAGTAAAAATATTTATAATGTTACAAAAGATTAAATCCTTAGTCATTAACCTTGAACAACTGCAAACATAGTGGTATTTTATTATTCTGTAGTTCTGGGATCTTTGAATATAATTTATATGAAAATTAGAAAAATCAATAATTATATTAAGTATTCAAGAAACTCATCTTTGATCACTAAAATGACATTTAAACGTTTTTTTCTTCATGCCTTAAAATATCTTGATTAACTTGACACCCTTGCCTCATTTAGTATGTGTGTTCCTATGGATATGCAAATGAGCCCCGCCTCCACTCACTCACTCAGCTCAGAGATCCACTGGTTGACGATCACACGTTGATCTGATTGGTTACAAGGTAGTTTGTGACGTCAGAAACACCAGCGATTTCAAAGCGTGTTTTTGAGGCTGTCTTTGGTTCACTGCAGTTTTAAGGAGAAAATACTCAGCAATGGTGTCGACTTATGAATTTACACATGGTTTGTCTTAAAGCGTATTAATAACACCATATAGACATATAAACAACATTAAAAGCTGGATTTTCACCACAGGGACTTTAAATGAATCGATGATTTTGAGGTCTGCAGTGACGCGCTCAGGCCAGCAGGGGGAGAGAGAGAGTCTGACCGTCACCTGATGTCTGGGATTCGGTTTGACCTACATAAAACTTTCACCGACAAACAAAGAGTCAAATACGCTTTCTCAGACAATAACACACTCGTTTCCCCCCAAACACACAGTCTGAATGAGCTGAAACACTGCATCCGTGGGCAAGATTCAGTGTGACTTCATTAAAGACTCTATCATCTCAGCCCTTCCTTTGTTCTGTGGATTCTGAGGAGGAACTGGAGGGATTGTCTTGTTCAGGAAGGTGTGCTGTCGAAGCGGGCTTTGTGCTCTCGTCTACTTATGAAACGCCATTTCTGCCACATAAGAAAAAAGGGGGGAAATGCTTTGGTAAATTGCAATTACGACATAATAAATCATAAGACACTAAATCATAGACAACATATTAACAAGAAAATATGAGCTAAGTCAATTAAAGCATAAGTCACTTATTATGAGTCATAATATATTTTAATTTTTTTTCATTGTAATAATTTAAACGTTTTATCTCAGTTTAGAAATTGTCAATTATAACCATAATTTTGATATGTCATGGTTGACTATCTCATAGTTTCAACATTTCATAATTGTCTTAGTATCTCAAGTTTCGACATTATGTCATGGTTGACTATCTCATAATTTTAAGTCTTTTAGATCATAACAAAAGTAAAAAAATATGAGAAGTCAATCATGACAAAGTCAGAATTTCGACTTGTCAATTATGATTTAGTGTCATAATGTCATTTTAGTATTTCATACATTTTACTTGTCATGATTGATTATCTTATAATTTTTTACTTTGATATATTTAGATTTGTTTACTATGACCTTATCTCATAATTTCAACTTTATTATAAATATGACTTAGTAACTTAATTTTGATGTTATGTAATGGTTGACTTTTTATTGTATTATTTAAACTTAATTTCTCAATTTTTACTTCTAGCGTCGTGGTTGACTTTTTATCTCATAACTTTCACTCTTAGTCATATTTAGACGTATGATGATTATGACAATTAAATAATTTCAGCTTTGTATTATGATTATGAATTAGTATCTCAATTTTGACATTTTATGTCATGGTTGACCATCTCATCATTTTGACTCGTGACTTTTTTTGAGATCATGACGAGTCAAATCAAAATTATGAGATAAAAAGTCAATCATGACATAAAAAGTCAAAATTATGTGAAATTACTTCTCATGTCAACTTTTTATGTCAGAATTTCGACTTATGACGATGTCAATTTCATCTTAATATCTCATAATTTTGACGACTTCTGTCATGATTGACTTTTTATCTCATAATTCAACTTTTAATCATAATTACGACTTAGTATCTCAATTTTGACATTTTATGTCATATTTTTTACTTATGTCATAATTATGATTTACCAATGCATGCTTTTTTCTTATGTGGCAGAAATGGGCTTCCATGCATTTGAAATAAAATCTACACAGACTAACTTTTCATATTTTAAACTTTAAGGAGCAGCTTTGCATGACTAAAATTGTGATGCAAACCAGTAAATGGAGTGTTTTTAAAGGCAGCTTGTAATGACTCAACTAATTAGTGGTTTATTTGAATATCCACAGGCGTGGGTTCTTACCTTCCGTTTCAACTGTACAACATCATCAGCGTTCTTCAGGCTGTGCTCATTAAAAGATGAAGTCATGAACGCGCCGAAAGCTGGAGGCAAACACACACACACACACACACACACACAGGAGAAACCCAGCATTGGTCAGCATCAGCCAGTTTCTCTCCATCACACACACCCACAGGGGTTAATGAGTCTGATAAATATAGATGTGCTTTCATCATCACCAGCCTCTGTGTGGGTTTCCCAACGCCTGCTTACTGGACAAATAATATCCCGTTTGCCTGGAACTGAGTGACTAAACAACTATTTCAAATGTGAGAAAAGCTTTTTATAGTTTATATAGATATTTAGTGATTTCTGAGAAACACTGTTGATATTTGAAATCAGCCCAAACAAACAAACACACCCCTCCCTTCATTGCTCCGCCCCTAAAATGCACAAACACACAATGCAAGAGTGGATGTCTCTGTATCATTGCTGGAGCAAAGCAAAATAAAGCGAAGATGACGAACGAACAACAAAGAAGAACAAAAAATGAACACAGTACACATTCGCCAGCAGCTCCAGACAAACAATGATACTCAAACTGTTCTGTTACTATAACTAACATCACAACAACAGCATCTTGGTCATGAGAAACGGCAAAACAAATGTTACTCGTGTATGAAGTATCACCGTCCGTTTTCAGGCTTTCCCGCTTCTGTCTCTCCAGCGCTGGAAAGCTTTTCTAATATAAACGCGGGTCCTAAAGCTCTTGCCTGATCATAACCCTTCTTTTCCCAGTGATATTCCTCTGAGCTTTTCTCTTTTGTAATGTCTCTCAGTCATCTCTCTTTCTACAGTCCTTCTTCAAATCTCCCTCCTACTCACTCTCTCTCCCCCCACAACATGAGTGGACACGCCCCCTACTGCTGATTGGTTCACTCTCTCTCCTCCCCCATCATGAGAGGACACGACCCCTACTGCTGATTGGCTCACTCTCTCTCTCCTCCCCCATCATGAGTGGACACGCCCCCTACTGCTGATTGGCTCACTCTCTCTCTCCTCCCCCATCATGAGAAGACATGCCCCCTACTGCTGATTGGCTCACTCTCTCTTCTCCCCCATCATGAGTGGACACGCCCCCTACTGCTGATTGGCTCACTCTCTCTCCTCCCCCATCATGAGAAGACATGCCCCCTACTGCTGATTGGCTCACTCTCTCTCCTCCCCCATCATGAGTGGACACGCCCCCTACTGCTGATTGGCTACAGGAGTGTTGTGCTGATTGGTCCGATCCACTTTCAACAGCATTTTTCAGAAATTGCTTACTGCAGTTTTAACAGTAAAGGTTCTTTATTGGCATTTATAGTTCCATATAGAACTTTACACATCAGTGGAACAGAGGTTGTGTGCGAAAAAAGGATTATTTATAATGTTCTTCACACTAAGATAAAACTTCTATGGCATCGCTGTAAAAAAAAAAAAAAAAAACTTTATTTTTAAGGGTGTTATCTACTTATTTCCAGCACATGCGACTCACTTAATCTCAGCGGTGGCTTGTTATGACACAGAGGGGCCGTTTCTAAATGACCTTCTCATCCCATTCCTCTCTGTCCTGATGATGTGGATGTGTGTATTAGGACAGGAGAGGATCAGTGTCATATCTATAATCTAGGCTCATTATAAAGTTGCTGACACATGATCACATGACCAACAAAGTGCAATGAAGTTAGCTTTGACCTCAAATGTTGGTTGCGATTGGTTGTGTGTTTAATCAAATGCATTCAAATTGCGGATACTCTGATATGGGGTGACTTAATATATTGCATTATGACTAGTTCAGTGTCCCGTTAGAGGCCTTTAACACTGTTCATTACCAAGCCATTTAGAGATCTGTCTGACAGAGATGTGAATGATACAATTTAACTTATTTTATTATTTAATTGAATAATGCATTAAATAATAAAATATTTATTTAATAATGATATGTACAGAAAATGGTTTAATTCACAATATTAACTAAGACCCACAAAAATATCGAAATATATCATTTAAAATATATCAAAATATTCAATGACAGTGTTGTTGTGCTTGAGATAGATATAAAGGAAATGTTTCAAAATGCCATAGCAGTGGACAACTTTAATGAGGATATATATCTAATGTCATATGTCTGTATATATATATATATATATCTAATACAAATTCATCAGACATTAAATAACTCTTAAACACATCAAACAAAAGCAGCCGTGAAGTCATGAAGATAAGCTCTAAACCCTCCCGTTGTCCTGAGAAACTCAAATTTGACCCACATTGAAAACCGTCAATAATTCATGAACTCTTAATCACGGTTCACTGGGTCTAAGGGGCCGTTTACACTGACACCCTCTTCAACTAAAAACATAAAACTTGTTTTGCGTGTTGGATGTTCATTTACAAAAACACTGTTTTGGGGGCCTGAAAACGCAAACTTTAAAATACCGTTATCGTCCCAAAAAGTGCATTTGTGAAACGGTGACGTCATGCACATGTGAATTACATGTTCAATCTATAGGCATGTGTGTTTCTTTAAAAAGTGACATCGCCATCTACTGGCCTGGCAGCACAAGTACTAACGTTTTTAGTACAACATTGTCATGTAAATATGTGTTTTATCTGCTCTCAAAGAGTGTTATGATCGAGAGAAAATAATGGTTACACAACAATGATGTACTAGAAACTTAAAAGATTTTAATTTGCGTTTTTCATGTACAGACGACAACATTGTCAAAATTATCCTCATTCAAATGGATCAGCAAAAATGACTAAAAACACTGTATTCTGCTGCCAGGCCAGTAGTTGGCGATGTCACTTTAAAAAAAAAATAATAATAGTAATACGCATGCGCATGACATCACCGTTTTCACAGATTCACGTTTTAGTCGTTTACATGGCGAAGATAACGGTATCGTTTAAAGTTTGAGTTTTCAGGCCCCAAAACATTGTTGTTGTGTAAATAAATGGCCAAAATGCATAAAAAGTTTTCCGTTTTTAGTCGAAAACGGTGTCGTATAAACGGCCCCTTAAAGGAATATTGATGGAGTAACACAATTGGAGGTAAAAGTTGAATATCAATCACTTTTGGCATTTTACATTTCACTTATTTCTAAACAATGCATTATGTTATTTGTCAATGAATGGTGAATTTCTTACAGCTATAAATCTCCACTGTCTGCAACTGGAACAGCATATAGTCACACTTTACACATCTATCACAATAAATTCACCCCCTCCCTCCACTTACACAAATCCATTTCCTGAGGAACCACAAGTGTTTCGAAAAGTGCTGTTGTGGTTTTTGCTGTCAGTGTTTTAGAGAAAATTGCATCCAGAATGGCTTGTACCCTTTTAATCACAAGTCGCTTGGGATAAAGTGTTTGCTATAAATGTATAAATGTAAAATAAATTATCCCCATTGTGGCTTTGTTGTAGGTAGGGCCTATACACTGTAGGCTAAAAATATGAATTTTTAAAGCTGTGCATACAAAGATTATTGGAGTAGGCTAAAATTTAAAAGAAAATGCTACTTCAAAATTCCGTGTTTAATCGAATGCGTTACTTTCAGTTTCTTTATTTTGAGTAAATAGATAAATATGAGATAATTTAAATTTACACTATAAACAAACAAATAGGCAAAAGGCACAAATATTCTGGATATTCGAGAAGCGCGGAAAATTGATAGGCCCTTTATAAGAACATAAGCTAAATATTCCCTTTGTGGACAAATATAATTTAGGCAACAACCGTTTTGCACGATAAAAAACCCGAAATGTGTCCACAAAAAAATCTCTCTCTCTCTCTCTCTCTCTCTCTCTCTCTCTCTCTCTCTCTCTCTCTCTCTCTCTCTCTCTCAGTGGTTGGTTGTGAGGGCTCGTCTTTCACTAGAGGCGTTGCTCTTCGGCAGTGGCGCTTCTCTCTGCGAGGCAAAAGAGAAATTTCCGCTTCCTGCACCGATAAACAACTAACGCAACTTGAGAAACACTGGCCGCGAGTTTGACGGCGAACGGCGGATCGGTATACACCCGAGCCTCGGTGTTCGTGGACGGGTGTTCGGGGAGCAGTAGTGGACCAACCCTCCGACAATAGCCGCTTTATTCGGGTTTTCTTTCATTGTTTTCAAACATAAGGTTCCTCCAGTATGTCGGATCGGGGAGGGCTCCCGAGGACTGGAGGAGTACCGTCTCCGCAGCCCTCCAAGCCGATGGCGATCACCTCCAATCGGCCGGTGCACATGAACCTGTACGCCACCTGGGAAGTGGACCGGTCGTCCCCGAGCTGCGTGCCGAGGTAAGGCGCCTCTACACCGGGGAGGAAAGCAGCGATGCACCGCCGGATAATGCGGGAGGTTCAGGGCTTTTTCTTGACGCTTATCCGCAATCTGCGATAGTGGATATAACTAGATGTAATTAATTAGTCAAATTGGGGTGGACAGTTTTCCACACGATGTGTGTGTGTGTGTGTGTCGCGGTTTGCAGCGAAAGCGATATGAAGAATGAACGGTGGCTCAATCTGAACACGACAGTGCGGTGAAGACAACCAGAGCAACTTCTGCTTAACAAAGAAATGTTCAGACATGCAGGGTTCATGTGTGGTCTTCAGCCTGACAGTGCTCTGGATTATGTGTCTGGAATGCTGCATGCTTTGTTTCCCAACCTGCTGTTCAGGAAAATATTGGAGTAGTCGAATATTAATAGACCGATATTGCTTTTTTTTTTTAAAAAGACCATATGGATATACAGGTATTGTTAAAGTCAGCGTGATTATTGTTCTTATCATTTTCATTTTTATCGGTGGACCCAATATTGACAAAATGAGAACCGATTAGCCTAAATTTAAAGTGAATATCGGGAAAAAATGTCTTCCCATTTAATCCGAGTTGATCATATTTATGCGTTGTATTCCATCCTGGGAATCGTCTAAAATATATGTTTGGAATGTTTATTAGTGTGACATATCCTAGAAACGCTAGGATTCTATTGTATAGAGTCATGCATTGCATTCCGGAATGGTATGGAATGGAATCGGATTGGGATTCTGCAATGGTAACGCTAGAGCTTGATCCGTTTTATTCCAACCTGGTGTTCTGGAAAATATTGGAGTAAAGGATAGCGATTAACTGATATTGTTTTTCTGTTTATTTTTTATTCATAGTAGTAGTAATAATAAGTCTTATTATTATTTCACAATTAATGCTAGTTTGTTTGTAGACCCAATATTAAACAACTGAGAACCGATTAAGTTGATCGTGAATATCGGGGAAAATATCTCTCCTCCCCACTTAAATGGAGGAACGCTATTTTATCCTATTCATGCATTGTGTTCCAACCTGGGAATAGTCTGAAATGTATGTTTGGAAAGCTGCATTGTTGGGAATATATTGATGCGATAGATCCTATAAATGCTGGTTCAGTATTTGCAGGGATTCATATGGAAATCGTCTTGTATATATGGGATGCTGCCATGGTAACTGTAGAGCTTCATGCTTTGAATTCCAACCTGGTGGTCTGGAATATGTTGCAGTCATGTGGCGATCCTAATGTGTAGATTCAGGTTTCATGCATTGTGTTCCAACCTGGGAATAGTCTGAAATGTATGTTTGGAAAGCTGCATTGTTGGGAATATATTGATGCGATAGATCCTATAAATGCTGGTTCAGTATTTGCAGGGATTCATATGGAAATCGTCTTGTATATATGGGATGCTGCCATGGTAACTGTAGAGCTTCATGCTTTGAATTCCAACCTGGTGGTCTGGAATATGTTGCAGTCATGTGGCGATCCTAATGTGTAGATTCAGGTTTCAGGCATTGTGTTCTAAATTGGGAATGGTATGGAACTGGTTTGGGATGCTGCCATGGTAACTAGAGCTTCAAGCTTAGTGCTCCAGCCTGGCATGTGATCAGGTGAACATGTATGTGTCAATCTTCAAAACAACTGTCCGTTTGAAATCCAATACTCCCTGTTGTTTTGGCCTGGAGTTAATATCGGCTACGGATACAGACAACACATGCACGTGAAATGGCTGCCCATTGAAGCTAATTGGTTTATTTGTATTAAATGCGTATTGATGGAGCAATTGGGATAGATCTGGGTTACACAGCGTGCGCTTGTTTTGCATGGCGTCATGCTGCTGTTATTGACAGGAAACTCTAAAAATACATGGAGATATTGATCGGCTTGTTGATGTTTTGTCCGGAGCGGTGGCTGTATTCAAAATGTAATCCATTAGGAAAAGAGCGTAGCGCTCTTCTTTCCACTACTATCATCTTGCTCGCAACTGCTATTAAATATTGATGCAATCTTGTTTTATGTCTAATTCAGGTGGACAATAGCCCTGTAATTCACCCCAGCTACTTAATTAGAGCTAAAGATGGCACAGTGGGCGGCACAGGGCACCCGTGCGGCGCGGGTCTGATTTCTGACTGTGGCTTTGAGTACGTGTTTGTGTCTCTGTGTGAAAACTGCGAATAGGAATGGGAATTGATGAGCATTAAAGAGATAGTTCAGCCAAAAATGAAAATTTTGTCATTATTAATCACCTTCAAGTTGATCCAAACCTGTATGAGTTTCTTCTGTTGAACACAAAGGGAGATATTTTGAAGAATGTTGGTCACATTGACTTCCATTACATACTATGGAAGTCAATGGGGACCGACTGTTTGACAACAAACTGAGGGTGAGTAAATGATGACATAATTTATTTTTGGGTGAACTATCCCTTTAACAGCACAGTAACATTATTTGGTTCAAAGTGGACATAATGATACTAATGACTGTCAGTTCAGCAAAAGAGTCAAGAACCGCTCTGGGCTGCGTTTCCTAAAAGCATCGTAAGACTGAGTAAATCACGCCAACCACCGGCACTAATGGGCTCTACTTTTGGAAAGACAGATACAAATCAGTCATTCAAGGCTCTGTTTACTCCTGGTATTAAGATGCGTTTTGGTCGATCGGATCACAAGTAGACGAGGGAGACGCATTCCCGTTTACTCCTGGTGTTTTAATCCGTCTTTTCTGTCCACTTTCATCCACTTCTGTCCTGATTTCTTCGAGGGGAGGGTCTATGGATGGGAAATATATGGGCTTTTTCAGATCTTTCGATCTAATGCACAAAATAAGCTTGCGCAATTTACATATGAACTTTAGTTTCTGCTCTGACAGACTCGAGATCAGCCGAACGCTGTGAGTGTGTGTTAGAAATCAGCCGAACGCTGTGAGTGTGTGTTAGAAATCAGGAATGGAGAGAGAACATTGTGTTTGATACGTTTTTCATCTTCAAACCAAACTTGGTTCTTCAGTCGACAGAGTTTAAATCTCGTCTGTATAACCTCTTCTCATAATGTCTCTCATTAGTTCAGTAGACGGAGAGAAGACGAGCTTCTGAGGCTGTTTGAACACATTCGATCACATGAGTGTTTACACTACGAAAGCAATCCGGTCGAATGTGTTTTAATCTTCCTCTGGAAGTGTTGGAAAGTGGACGAGCTCAAAGCGTTTAGACCCGTTTACAGCTGTATTTAGTGTCGTCCACTTGAGATCCGATCGACCAAAACGCATCTTAATTCCAGGAGTAATCCTGGCACAAGAGTCCAAGTCGGTTAAAGAGTCATTTATAAGAACCTACTCACAAGAGTAAAAGAAAAATGAAGGTTCCTTCTAGTTGTCTTCCTTGGCGTAAATGGGCCTTAAGAACCGTCCTCGATTCCCAAGCCTGCGTTTGGCTGTAGCAAATGAGCTGTCATCTGTATATCTGCGTGTCAAGCGTTTTGTTGTCGCAGGTCTGTCATTTGTCTGATATTTGTTAAGATAAAATCCCTCCTTGCAGAAACCCCTGAGCGTCTTTTGGCAGCTGAATCATTGATCGATGCCAAAGGCCAGCAGGAAAACAGATTGACACCTCATTCAACACAAACAACAACAACACATTCAGTGTGCCATTATATTCACACTTCTGTCATACACTTCCCCAGAAAACCTTCAATACAAGGATCTAACCAAATGTTCAGTAACGAAGTAGTTTGGTCTTTGAAAACACACATCGATCGACCTCAAACATTGACGTCATTGACACCAAAACGCCACCGGTTCTCACAGAACGTGACTAGTCATTTCTGAATTCTGGACAGGAACGTGGGCTAGGTGAGAGCGAGCTAGAGCTTCAGTGGTTTTAATTTCAGTCTGTCCCTCACACAAAGCTATCAAATGACTCTGTTTGATGGCGCACAAGCCGTATGGATCATTTTTTATGGTGTTTTTTTTGTCTTTTATTGCAGATTTACAGATGTAAACACTATGAAAAGATTCTTATCTTTAAGGAGGCCATATTATGCCCTTTTTCAAAGTCGATGTTGTTTTTTGGGCTCTATTAGAATAAGATTTCATGCTTGAATGTTCAAAAACACATAATTTTCCCCATATTCTCCATTGTTGCAGCTCCTCTCTTCCCAGTCTGTCAGTAACGCTCAGGGGTGTGTTTCCCGAAAGCATCGTTAGCCGACTATGGTCGCAAGTTCTGTCGTTATCAGCAGTTCAACGAGTCGTGTTTCTCGAAACCATCGTTCCAACAAACATTCGATAAACAAACATCATCGCAGAGTTGTGTGTTTGGAACGACAGCTCTCGACCTGTGGTTAGAAGAAGAGATTCTTCTTAGCATGACATGTGGACTCAATACATCATTATATTGAGCCAAATAAGCAAGATGATGTTCAGTACAATTTGCATCTTTTAGTTTAGAATGCATACAAATGTCATTTACGTCTTTTAGTTTGTCAAGAGATTTAAAGCGTCGTTCTTGAAGAGAACTCTAGTGTGTAAGAACGAGCCTATGATTCAATCTGGAAATAGATCAAAATAACCGAGAAATATGAGAATTAGTCCTCAGACGTCATGTCTGTAATTTATAGCAAAACATCTGGCGTTAATTCGATCTCTAACAGATTCATTAAAAGTAGTTATTACTCCACCAGTTGCGTGACATCATTAACTAATGCGGTTGAACGACCAATTTGTGACAATACGGTTTCGGGAAACAGTCGTGACTAGATGGTTGATTTCTTAAATGATGCATCATACTATGGCAGTGAAGCAGCGAGTTACGTCGTCGTACGGGAAACACACCCCTGTTTAGTTCCTGTCTCTATGAAGCCCCTCCTTCTGAAAAGCACACTGTGCTCTGATTGGTCGGCTGGAGCAGTGTGTGTTGTGATTGGTCAAGCGCTTTGAGCGTGTTTGGGAAATGCCCCTTACCATAACCGCTTAACTAACTAACCAGGCCCCGCCCCTTTATTTTGCGTATTCATTGGGCAGGAAATATTTAAATGAGGAATATTTTGTTCCTGGAAGAAAACTCATGACTACAATTGAGGCTTTGTAGACTCATTAACATTAACATTACATCCTAAAGAAAGATAAAAATAGTCAACTATTCCTTAAATTTGAGAACATTTGTGGTCATTTGAGGCGTATTAGCATTGCGTTTGGCACAGACTCTGGTTACTTCCTGTTCATCTGCTTCTGTTTCCCTCTGCAGTCTGAAGGCTGGCGATGTCACATCCTTTTGTTTGCGCTGCCACCGATTTCTAGAGTCACGCTTTGTTCACATGATTTGATTGCCGAGCACAAAAAGAGAAGAAATGAAGCCGACAGTCTGAGAGACGAGGATGGAGGGAGATGCAGAGAGAGTTCACATTGGAAATGGGAGTTAGGGAGCGAGGGAGTGAAGGGGGGGGGGGGGGGGGGGGGGATGATGGGACGAGGGTGGAAAGGTAATTGTTTCTGCCGCAAGATTCTGAGAGAGAGAAACGAAACTGTGGCACCCAATCAATATCGACAGGCCGGCTCTCCAAACTGAGATTGAGTTCTCCTTGATATCCACAAGAACCATCGGAGAGCTGGAGGCTACGGCTGAATCAGCTCTGAAGGTCATCGCCACTGAGACCATTGCTTTGGCTGTTCTTGGTTTTAATGTGAACAATATGTCTGTGCAAATTATATTTGAAAAAAAAATCCCTTTTATTCTGAACTCAGATTCATTCTGGCACAGAACGCAGACCTTTGATGATCTGCTTGATCCAGTTTCACAACAACATTTAAATTTATTTAATCCGTAAGTAATGACAACATATGTTTGTGCATTGCTTCAACTCATCAAAATAAGTTAAGCAATTTACTTTTTTATAGTATACAAGATTGAACTCGTGTTTAAGTCAGTTTAATGTGATTTAAGTTGAAATGACTCAAACATTCAAGTTGATCGTACTTAAAAATTTAAGGCAGCATCTTTTTTATTGATTTAAAATTAATGTAAAATTAATTATTTGATGTAAAATTAGCTTATTATTATTATTATTAATGAATTGGCTGTGCATTACAGGGATTTATTTATTTGTATTAATTTGTTAATTGATTTTGTTTTCATTGTTTATTATTCTGCTTTGCATTACGCCATACAACTCCCCTTAATTGTTTTATTGTTCTTAATATTTTGAATTAGCTTTTATTTTTATATATATATATTTTTTTTTATAGTTTTAATTTTACGTTTTAGTAATTTTATGTGCTTTTGTCATTTTTATTAGTATTTGTTTATATTTATATTTAGTTAATTTATTTTTATTTCATTTTTTTCAGTACTTCAAAACTTATTTTATTTTAGTTAATTGCCAAGGCAACATTTCTAATTTTCTTTTTTTTTTTATTAGATAAAATATAAATAATTCCAGAAAAAAAATAATTTATTAATTTATTAATAAAAAATATATATATTTTTAATGTTTAACTTTTGACCTCTTTCACAGTAACAGCACCGAGGCTCATTGCCTGTTCAGTAAGGCATGTGTGAACTAGTGCTAAATGTTATTAAACTCACGACTTGCCCTTGCAAGATCTTCCCTGCCTTCACTGAAAGTGTTGGGGAATTTTCGACAGTTGCATTATGGGTAGTCTTTGCTCGGGAGCGGAGATGAGAGATGCCTGACATTCCTCTCCATCCTTGAAATGGGGAAATCCTCACGGCTCTGCCGTTTGGGATGTTTTTCAGCAGGATCTCATCCCATCCTTGCAGAGCTGATCAAGATGGACTTTCCCATTTTCTCTTTCCTTCCTTCCTTCCCTCGCTCAGGTGGAGGATTATTCTCTCTTTCTCAGAGTCAGACAGTCGAGTCGCACTCTTCAAACTAAAGACTCGCTGCTGCACTAAAGCCGTACATGTAAAATATATTGTATGAGATTTAATTCATTTAAGCAGTTTTGTCTACATCGTTTGCTCTGATTAATTATACACTGATTAGCCTAAACATGTAGCCTGGGAAAACCCAGACTACTTCCGGCGAATTTTAATTCTCTCTCCAGGACATTTTTTCAGGTTTTATGACTATCCAATTGCGCCCAGAGGAATTTGAGCTACGTCGGTTGGTGACGCCCCTTTGGAAATGATTTGTCTACATAGCTTCCCCAGACCCTATACTCAGTTTCAACTGAGAAGGGTCTGGTTTTAACCAGGCTACTAAACATGGACCTAATATTGTCATGAAGAGCTGTACATCATTTTTATCATAATTAATGTTAAATCCAACTTTTATTTTGGTGGGTTTGTATTGAAGACCTTTGAGTTTTTGCGTTTGTATTTGATGTAGTTGTAAATATATTCTTTTCACCTTCAATTTAATGGATCATGTGATCTTTTATGGTGTTTCTCTGATTTCACCTGCATATATTCTCACGCATCATGCATGTTCCTGTCAGTGTTGTGCATGTTTATGTCATCATCATAACTGTTATGAAACCACACACTCCAATGCAGAACTGAAAAATTTTGACGACATTGATTATTAACATGAGTCCATGCGAGTGAAACCAGAGCACTGACCCACTGGAACGCTGAGATACTGACACGTTTATCAGTGTGTGTGTGTGTGTGTGTGTGTGTGTGTCACAACAGGCCTGTCAGTGGTCATGTGACTCAACTGCAAAACTACTGAGTGCTGGGATCCTGAAGCTTATTATGAAGGCTTAACACTGACACACGAGAGCGGCGTACACTTCATCTGTGTAAGTGTGTGTTTCTGCACGACACATGCTTGCGATGATGACGATGATGATGATGATGATGATGATGATGATGATATAACCTGAAGAACTGAATCAACAGCAGCGTTCTGACGTGTTTCCTGGGATTGTTAACTGTATTTCTAATGATACACACACACACTCTCTCTCGTGTCATTAGGCCAGAGACACACTGACCCACTGACACACAGAGACGGCAGTCGCATGATTTCAGTCATTCATAACATCGAGATATGACTGATGATGATGATGATATCACAGACTAATATTATATCTAGTTAATATTCTCATACAGTTATTGTTCTGATTTGTAATATGTTTGATCAGTGACAGTGAGTCGCTCTATCGGTGTGGCTCAGTAACACATGATAGAAAATCTAATAGGCATCTCACGGTTTTATGAATGGAATTTGATGAATCTGGTTCTAATTTTGATTAAAATTATGGTATTTTAGCATTATTTATATACCATGATATTATTTATTAATATTTTGAGTTAGTGTTTATTTTTGATATCATTATAATATAGCATACCATTATAATAATTATAATAGTAGTATCTGTTAGTGTTATATTATCTTATATCAGTTTTCATTTACAATTTACTTTAAGTTTTAGTAATGTTGTCGTGCTTTTGTCATTTTCCTTAGTTTTTTTTGTGTGTATATTTCTAATATAATTTTAACAGATTTTTATTTTTAATTATTTACAGTTTTAGTAATTTAATAATTATTTAAACTTTTTAAATTTTAAAGTTTTCCATGTAATATTTATGTCACATTTTATTTTATTAACAAAAATAACTTTTAATAGCTTTAGTTAACGATATCAACACCGGATTCATATATATCCATATGGAAAAATAATCATATTATAATTAGAATATTGCTTTATTAGAAAATAATGCCTAATAGTAGTAAAGCAGTTTGTAGATTCTCAAACGTTATGAAAAAAAACCAAAAAAAAACCATAATGACAAATAAGCAAATATTTGTCATGATAATAAATATCATATGAGAGAATATTCCTAATTGTCAGTCCTGTGTAGACAACAGATGTGCTTTTAAATATTAAAACAAATGAAATTCAGATTCCACATGGACAAATAACTGAAAAACACATTGTATTTCCTGTCAGATGTTTGAGTCACAGACGGTGCATGACATCATCATCATCATCATCATCATCATCATCATCATAAGGCGTGGACCTTTAGTCTTTCAGCTCCAGTGATGATGTCATTACTCAGATTAAATTTCAGTCTCTCTGAGTCTGATTAGAATAATAAGGTTGTGTGTGTGTGTGTGTGTGTGTTGTGTGTGTGTGTGTGTGTGTGTGTGTGTGTGTGTGTGTGTGTGTGTGTGTGTGTGTGTGTGTGTGTGTGTGTGTGTGTGTGTGTGTGTGTGTGTGTGTGTGTGTGTGTGATCGACATGTTGGTGTGTGTGTCGTTCTCCACACCCTTTCTTCTCGGCTGCGGTTGCAATCGAGCATCTGTGTGTGTGTGTGTGTGTGTGTGTGTGTGACAGCAGAGACACATTCTTCACCGCTGAACTTCAATATATGCCAATATATCAGTCTCTGCAGATTCATAATCATCATGTCTTCTGATCTTCAAGGCATGTAGGCGTAATTTTCCATATTGTGCCGCTGTTTACATTTATCGACTGATTCCGATGACGTGCCGATTATATCATGCATCTCTAGTTCTGAGTCAAGTATGTGGTTGCTAGGGTGTTTCTAGGTGGTTAAAATAGCCCATTTTCCAGTTTCATTTTCCAGTCTGAAGATATTCCTTTCAGTCAGTGTGTGTTTCACTGGTTTTATTGTCCACCAAGTGAAATATTGCTCATTATGAACAGTAATAATAATGGAGAAACATTCACTCTCCTTCATTGCTTTTCCATCTCATCTCCAAATAAGATTAACGGTCTTAGCATCATTAGTAGCTAATCGTGTGTGTGTGTGTGTGTGTGTGTGTGTGTGTGTGTGTGTGTGTGTGTGTCAGAGCTGTCTATTCATCTCTTTAAACTGATCAGTGTTTAACTTGTTGTTTTACAGGACTGACAAAATTATTAATTGATACACCTCTATTATACACTTGCCGGTGGTTTCGAGGTTATAATTGAATCAATATTTGTCATGAGCATACATAATGTGTCCAATAATATGAAGATAATTTAAAAAGTACTTTTAATTTATTTATTATAGATTTTAATATTGATAAAAAGCCGCTTTATTTGCCATACAACTGGAAAGACGTTTTACAGTATTATTTTATATACTATTATAGTATTTATTTATGAATATGTTTAATTAGCTTTTATTTTTTTATGTTCAGGTTTCATTTTTAATTTTAGTAAAAAAAATAAATCATATTTAAAAATTTTTTTTTCTATTTATAATTTATTATTATTTCAGTTTTATTAATTTAAGTACTTAAAATTAAACTTGCATATTTTAGTTACTTGCCAAAACCACATTTCTAATTTTTCTTTAAGGTTACATTTTTCATCAAATATATATTTTTTAATGTAATTTAATGTAATAATTTTATTTAATTTAATTTATTATTATTTTCCAAAAAGTTTGTTTCTATAGTTTTAGTTCGCAGTAACAACACTGACGGTCCACCATTCCTTTAACCTCAAACTCATTTGATTAGCATCAACCCTTTAAAGAGTGTGTATCTACGGACACACACCAGTGTGTGTGATTTCAGAGCCTCACGGAGTCTGTTTTGAGATCAGTGGAAATGAAAGCTGAGCGAGTGTTTGATGGATGTCTCATGTTGTTTTGAGAGTGTGTTCAGCGTGCGGGACGTCCCGCGGTGTGTGTGGGACTTCCATGACGTACGTGTGTCTCTTATCTGTCCAGAACAGAAAGGTCACAGAGTCGTATCATCGTCTCTGAAGATTACGCCGATGCTTTCGCTTTCTGTCAGAAAGTGAACCGTTTACAACCAGACGTCAGAATGATTTAGAACATTTTTTAAAAATTAAAATGTAAAGTTGCGAAAAATGTTGAAAAAAAGGCTTTTTAATATTTTGATTTTGAAGTGTGCTATGGATTATTTTTTATGATTATTATTAAAAATTTAAATGTATACATTTTTCATAGCCTAGTTCAAGAACACTAATTCTTTTATTTTTACCATTTTCTTTTCACATTTATTGTCATGACAATCAAGCTCAATTACTCAATTACTGTTATTTGCGATAATAACAAATTAATTGCAACATATACTATCATATACTTAAACTTGTGTATGTGTATATATATATATATATATATATATATATATACACACACATATTTGCATTGCACTAATACAAATATTTTAAGCTCTTGACAAAGGCAAATGTTTCTCTGTGAATAGTTTGTCAACCCATTTTATGTAATTTATTGCATTCATTTCAATTTACGCAAGTATTATTATTATTTTTTAAATTACACATTTCAGTGTTTTATGAATGATACATGCTTCATTGTCAAATATGTCACAATGCATAAAAACTCATAAAATTGGTTTCATTTTCTTTATGCATATACAGTATATATATATATATATATATATTCTTCTTTTTTTCTCTTGACAGTTTTTGTGATTTTGATTCATCAATCTTCAAGCCATGGGCCAATCATAAGCGATTAACTAAAACTCTGCAAACTTTAACCGTAGCGCATCAGACATTAACCTCACAAACACAGTTAGTAAAGTTAATTCAGTATCGGGACTCTACAGGAGTGGCTAATGGGGGCAAAGACTGGACTAACCCCATTTGAAGTGTGTGTTGAAGTGAGCAAAAGCTGTGTGTGTGTGTGTGTGTGTGTGTGTGTGTGTGTGTGTGTGTGTGTGTGTGTGTGTGTGTGTGTGTGTGTGTGTGTGTGTGTGTGTGTGTGTGTGTGTGTGTGTGTGTGTGTGTGTGTGTGTGCGATGTGAACGTTGCCCGGGGGTGTTAGCATGTCTGGGGAGATGAGCTCGACTCGTGAGCGGATCGCCACCGAGGATGTGAAGGAACAGACTCGTCCTTCCCGCGAGCGACTGGAAGATGGAGGGAGGAGAGGACGGAGGGAGGGGTATTACGGAGGAGAAGATGGAGGGAGGGGTATTATAGAGGAGAAGATGGAGGGAGGGGTATTATAGAGGAGAGGATGGAGGGAGCGTTATTATAGAGGAATGGAAAGCTTTGTCAGAACGGATCTTGCACAGGGCGAAAGACACGAGTCTATTGTACAACATCCATTAAGAGCCCAAAGAGCCAAAGAGTCTGTTATACTTGTGCATGTTTGTGTTTGCCCACCTACTTTCCTGGTTAATTTTAGCCTGTTATAGTGTGTGTGTGTGTGTGTGTGTGTGTGTGTGTGTGTGTGTGTGTGTGTGTGTGTGTGTGTGTGTTCACTGTCCCCATTCCACTGGTTCTTTATGTTGTCTTGTTTATGCATGCATGTATGACTGCATATTTTTATACATGTCACTGAACAATGTTATCACGTTCAGCACATCTCTCTCTCTGTGTGTGTGTGTGTGTGTGTGTGTGTGTGTGTGTGTGTGTGTGTGTGTGTGTGTGTGTGTGTGCACGTGCATCCAGCTTCAGCATTTACCATTTAAATCCCCATTTAGAGCCAGAAGAAACTATGAAAATTAATTATTAATTTGGCAAACACTGTAAAAAGGAAAGTGATCTTTTCCTGCGATTGCAGTCAGTTATAAATGAATTATCTATCCATTCTTTTCATTTTGAAAATACACTGTAAAAAAATCTCCTTTTTAATTTATGGGGAAAAACTGGCAGCTGTGGTTGCCGGAAATTCACAGTAAAAAAAATATACTGTGTCAGTGGGTCTCATTCACTAAGCATGCGTACACACAGATTTGTGTGTGAAATTTGCGTACGAATGATTATATTGAGGCTATATTGACATTGCACTATAAATAAACATTATCCTTATGAAAATATCCTATATGAAGAACACCGATATGATAAACCACAGAAAGGCGTTAGCAGTTAACAGGTTAATGCAACATTTCCCGTTTTAGGACTATCAAAATATTGGCATTTTAGGGTACGTCACTGACCCTAAACTTGTGTAACGGTAGTGTAAAAGTGATCAAACTTGTGTAACGGTAGTGTAAAAGTGATCATACTTGTGTACTTGTGTAACGGTAGTGTAAAAGTGATCAAACGTGTGTAACGGTAGTGTAAAAGTCATCATACTTGTGTAACGGTAGAGTAAAAATGATCAAACGTGTAACTGTAGTGTAAAAGTGATAAAACTTGTGTAACGGTAGTGTAAAAGTCATCATACTTGTGTAACAGTAGTGTAAAAGTCATCATGCTTGTGTAACAGTAGTGTAAAATCCATCATACTTGTGTAACGGTAGTGTAAAATCCATCATACTTGTGTAACGGTAGTGTAAAAGTCATCATACTTGTGTAACGGTAGTGTAAAATCCATCATACTTGTGTAACGGTAGTGTAAAATCCATCATACTTGTGTAACGGTAGTGTAAAAGTCATCATACTTGTGTAACGGTAGTGTAAAAGTCATCATACTTGTGTAACGGTAGTGTAAAATCCATCATACTTGTGTAACGGTAGTGTAAAATCCATCATACTTGTGTAACGGTAGTGTAAAAGTCATCATACTTGTGTAACGGTAGTGTAAAATCCATCATACTTGTGTAACGGTAGTGTAAAATCCATCATACTTGTGTAACGGTAGTGTAAAAGTCATCATACTTGTGTAACGGTAGTGTAAAAGTCATCATACTTGTGTAACGGTAGTGTAAAATCCATCATACTTGTGTAACGGTAGTGTAAAAGTGATCGTAGAGCTGCACCGGAGACTGGAAGAAACCCTAGAGCTGCTGTGTTGTGGTATGTACTGTAGCTTGTGTGTGTGTGTGTGTGTGTGTGTGTGTGTGTGTGTGTGTGTGTGTGTGTGTGTGTGTGTGCGCGTGCGCGCACATGTTTTTCTGTGGCTGAGTAAAAGTATGTGATTGTGAAACTGCGAGAGAGACGGGGGAGTGTCGCACACAGAGGAAAGTGTTATTGCTCAATGAAGCTCAACACACTTCTATACACAACAGCTGTGGTTGATCTTATTTGTGATTTGTTGTTTCCTATAAAACAACACACATGGCATGTCAGGAGTAGGAGGAGTTGAGTACGAGTTACAGCCCTTTAGAAAGTGCCATGGTGTTGGTGTGTGTGTGAGTGTCTGTGTGTGTGTGTGTGAGTGAGAGAGAGAAACTGCATTGCAGAACTAGATTGCGGCTTTATTAAGTGGGACAGACTGAGAATGAGAGATCATGTCTGGAAAACAATGAGGAGGGAAACGGGACATCAAGTGGATCAGAAAATAAGATCTTTGCTGTTTTTTTGTTGTTGTTTTTTGGTTAGTTTGTTTATTAAAGATGAAGTGTGTAATCTCTGCTGCACCAAACAACCATATCTTCCTTTAGTAGTCAAACAAGAACTCCTCAGCTGTACTAGGTGGTTGCTAGGGTGTTTTGGATGGTTGCTAGGGTGTTTTGGGGGGCTGCTAGGGTGTTTTCGGAGGTTGCTAAGGTGTTTTTGGGTGGTTGCTAGGGTGTTTTGGGGGGTTGCTAGGTGGTTGCTAAGGTGTTTTGGGTGTTCCTAGGTGGTTGCTAAGGTGTTTTGGGTGGTTGCTCCCTGGCCAAAGTGACAACACTCCTGCGTCCTCAAATCTCTGTGATATGCAACTTTCCTTCAGTGCAATATTTTGGGAAATCCCACTTACTCATTCACACTCACACTCACACTCGCACACACTCACACACACACACACGCTCACACACACACACACACAATCACTCACTCACTTACTCACTCACGCTCACTCACACACACAATCACTCACACACTCACTCTCGCGCACACACACACACACACACACTCTCACTCACACACACACACACACACACGCACACAAATATAGTAAAGGTAAACAAACCGATTGAATCTCTCTCTCTCTCTCTCTCTCTCTCTCTCTCTCTCACACACACACACACACACACACACTGTTCTCCACAGGGGTCGGTTGAAGGCTATTGTCTTCACAGCATGACGACTAAATGTAGAATCATTTGATTGCTACCGTGGGGCTCACACACACACACACACACACACACACACACACACACACACACACACACACACACACAGAGAGAGAGTGATTCTCATCCAATCAGCCAGGTTCTGGGTGTGACTCTCACCCGAACCCATTGCAGACTCTTCAATCAGAGCCATTTAGACACGATTGAACCGCTGATCTCAGAGCTGCCCTGAGCGTCACATGATGATGATGATGATGATGATGATGATGATGATGCGGGTCGGGATTTCAGCCGTCATGTAAATTCTGTCCTCATTATTAACTCTCCTTCAGTCGCACACACACACACACACGCACACACACACACACACACACACACACACACACACACACACACACACACACACACACACACACACAGGAGTGAGTTGAGCTGTTGTTCAGTGTGAACTAGAACATGTTTGTGCAGATGATGATGATAATGATGATGATTATGACGATATTACTGTGGGAAACTGTCAGATGAGCACATGACACTGAGAGATGGCACGACAGGAAGAGGAAGTGGCATAATGACTGACAGATTCATTAGACACTTAATCTTCCGTGAATCACATCCTGTTCACTGCCTGATGAAATCATCTGATGTTGAAATATTAATGACTTTATTTTAAAGACATGAATGAATGCCTGTATAATATCAGTGCCAGACTTTTACTCCTGGTTGTTAATGGGCTTTCACAGTGTTCAGCCGTACACCGGTTACATTACTTGCCCTCCGTTTATTTACCGTTGTGGAAAATGTCCTCACCGTGAAACCACTGCTTGTTAATGTGTGTGTGTGTGTGTGTGTGTGTGTGTGTGTGTGTGTGTGTGTGTGTGTGTGTGCGTGTGTGTGTACATAAAACAACTCTCATTTCATATATTTCACAAACTGTTTCCTATTTGTAACTATTATCTATTATTTATGGTTTAGAATTTATATTTGTCCTAAAACACTCATTTAAATCTGTTAAAACTATGATTTGAACTGACTTCTACAAGACTAAAGGCGCGTCCCAATTCGTGTGCTTGCGCACTCATCTATCCTGCTTTCTAGTATAAATAGTGCTAAACTTCATCACAATTGAAAAACAGAACTGAACCACGAAAATGTACTGTACTTTTTAATATAAAAATATGAATTACGCCTCGATCATTCATGTTAGTTCATAGTGCATTAACAATGTTAAGAGATGCAACTTTAATACAATGTAAAAATAAACAATACTTTTATTAACCTTAAAAAATGGACTCTTATTGTAAAGTGTTACCATTTCATAGAAATCCATACATACTTAAAGATGACCATCTTTATATATCTACACAAAGGCCATAGCATTGAAGTTATATATATATATATATATTAAATGGTATATTAATGGCCACAATCGTGACATTAAACATTTGGGTCGGGCTTGTGTGTTTTTGTCACATTGTTTTAACCGCTTGAGGTACTAACGTTAGCGTCCTCTCAGTCTCGACGGCAAACACACTGCTGTTCTCCACTAATGCAGCATCTACTCAACAAATCAATTACTTTATAATGAAATGAAAACACGTACGGTCGTGTATTACTGTATACATACCATTTCATTATCTGTCATTCTCTGTTTTACACCCGCTCCGTGCAGCGCAGTCTCACGTGTCAAAACAAACTCCACGAGCGTCAGTGATGTTTTATTTCTCCTCTAGAGGGCGCTCTCGTTCTGTATAATGACAGCAGACGCTTCTCCGCCGCTCCAGCAACGGACGCAATCCGGGAAAACTATCGGTATGGATTAGGGAAGCACAATATACCAATATATGGCCAATTTTTAAAGTTATCGTTATCGGCCCGATAAGAAAATTTGGCCAATGTATTAAAGCCGATAAATTATGTATTATTTCCTCCAGCTGAGACACTTCAGATGCGCACTGTTCAACATGATGGTTTTGAATTGCTTGAAATATGATTGAAATCACTTCAAAAAAGGAAAATGCAGTTCAGTGCAACATGTGCAGTCTGTCATAAAGCCTACATAAAATTATAATGAGAACATTATTATAATTGTGTGCTTTGTACATGGATTTTAATGGTGAGACTTTTTTGTAATCAGGCTCTCAGAAATTATATAAAATTTGGATTTAGATTTATCGGCCAATATATCAGTTATCGGCTTACAAATATAAAGCTTTATCGGTATCGGTCAAAATGTTAATATCGGTGACTCCCTAGTGTGGATTTTTGCAGATAACCCATTGTTCCAGCAGTCGTTATTGTTGCAGATTAATCAGCAAAGCGTCTATCGGACACTTCATGCACTGTCGCAGTTTAGTTTCGTAGTGGAGGGGGAGGAGCTTTCAGACTGATGATGTATGATAACATTACCATATTAAGTTCACACATGATTGAGTGCATAAGAATGCAGTATTGCGTAGTGTATATAGTGTGTTATTTGTGATACAGCCTGAGAATCTTCATGCTCTGATGAAACCGATCAGGAATGTGGAAAGAGTTTCTGTAAGTCTGCGTGAGAAATGAGTCGTGAGTAACTGCGAGCGCAGGTGTGTTTCTGCAGGTGTGTGAGCAGCAGATCCACTGTCCGTGATTCTGAGGAGGAAATCACTGGTTTGACATCATGTGTCTCGTTCAGGAATGATGGATTCAGTGATGCTGATCAACCGTTTACTGCGGTTAATGGATGTGTGTGTGTGTGTGTGTGTGTGTGTGTGTGTGTGTGTCTCTGTGTGTCTCTGTGTGTCTGTCTGTGTGTGTGTCTATCTCTGTGTGTCTCTGCATGTGTGTGTGTGTGTGTGTGCCTGTGCGCACGTGTGTGTGTGTGTGTGCGCGTGTAGAACATCAGCTCAGAGCTAAAGTGTTAATGAGAGGGAGGTGGATCAATTCGTTCTGTATTAAAAAAACTAATTGGATTTCTCTCTCTCTCTCTCTCACACACACACACACACACTCACACACACTCACACACACACACACACACACACACACACACACACACACACTCACTCACACACACACACACACACACACACACACACACACACACACACACACACACACACACACACACACACACACACACACACACACACACACACACACACACACACACACAATAGGTTTGGCTCAATAACCAACTTTTCTCTTCATGACACCAGCTCTTAGTATTGATCCTATTAAATATGTTCTCAGTCCAACTTTCTTCTGCGAAACACAAAAGAAGATATTTTGAAGAACGTTGGGGTACAAACGACATTGGACCCCATTGACTTTCATTTTATAGACAACATTTTTTTTCTGAATTTATTATTTTTAGTGAATTTATTCTTTAGAGTATGTGTGTGTGTGTGTGTGTGTGTGTGTGTGTGTGTGTGTGTGTGTGTGTGTGTGTCAGAGTGTGTGTGTCAGGTTTTGCCTATGTTGTTTAGACCAGCCAAAAGTCTTAGACAACTTGAAAGCTGAAATGATAAAGGTTTGTCTGGCTGTTGGATTAAGGTGTAGGATTAGAGGATAGAAACTGTCATTTGCTCAGTATCAAAATGAAAGAAGGCAATGGAAAGTCCCAGCGTGTGTGTGTGTGTGTGTGTGTTTAGCATTGGCGGTGTGTTATGGTCCTGCAGTTTCTCTGTGTCTGTGCAAGTATGTGACCTGCATACTAATCACACACTCTCACTCTGTCTGTTTCTCAAACACACACACACACACACTTTCTCATCAGTGTGAGGCTGATGAGGATAGAGCTTTGAAATGATTCATTCATCTGTGTATTTATAGTATATCTGCATGCATAACACACACACATAATAATGCTGTCAGCTCACACTTCATTTATGAGGCTTCACCTGTTTGTTCTAGATTAACTTTGTTTGAAAGACAAATAGAGTTGATTTGTGTCTTGGGGGGTGAAGCTTCAACTCATGACACACAACACACACACACTGTCAGATTGGTTGTCTGTAGTCTGTCCAAGCAAGCTGATTGGTCGTTTGAACGGTGGTCATTGTGGTGAATGTAGACATCTTGCAGAGACAGTTTGCTTTTTTTTTTCATATGACATTTAAAGACCCCATGAAATCAAAATGGACAATTATTGTTTTTATGGAATATTGCAGTTTATTATAAATTATTTATCTGTACTCATCATTATTTTTGTTAAATTCATGTGCCTCGTAATCTTTTATCAGAATCACGCCCTCTCATGACGAGGGCGGGGCAACCTGTCAATCACATGAGATCCACCAATAGCAAACCACACCCATCCAATCAAGTCGCAGTGGACAAAATCAAGTCCCGCCTACATTTGTTCTTATTCAAGAAGCAGTTTCACTTGGATATACGCAGGGGCGAAATTTGTGGGGGGGGTTGGGGGGGAGATAACCCCCCCAATATTTAAATCTATGCATTACAACCCCCCCCCCCAATATTTATACCATGATCACATGAAAAATATGCAGAATAATTTTTCAACCCCCCCAATGTTCAAACCAAATCTACGCCCTTGGATATACGCCACAATAGGGAAGAAAATCTATTTCAACTTCCATTTCAAATGACTTTTATGGTCCTAAAGCAACATATTTTTCTGTAGAACACTTTCTTATTTTATTTCTATGAAACTGTGAATGAAGTGTGAATGAACGTGTCAATGAGATTCCCTTAGCAGAAGAACGTGCGTCAATCTGAGCGTGTGACTGATGGTGTCTGTGTGTGTGTGTGTGTGTGTGTGTGTGTGGGGAGAAGGACTGAGAACAGGAAGTGAAAGACTATCAGAAGAGGATAAAAGAGAAGCACTGAGGAGAGAGTCTGTTCTGTCGTCTTCGCCCTCTTCTGGTTTTGACGGCTCTATTTCCCAACATGATGACCAATCTGCAGGACGCTCGTGCTTTAAAACGGTTGCTTTCCAAGCTGTGCGATTCTCAATAGCAGCAATATGAACTATATTCTTTAATATTTGGAGTATTTGGACTGTATGTATGTATTAAATATATTAAATACCCATACATTTTTTTTAGGGATGCACGATATATCGGCCACCATATCGGTAGCGGCAGATATATGATCATTTATCGGCCAATATATCGGTTATCGGCTTACAAATATAAAGATTATCGGTTATCGGTATCAGCTAAAATGTGCATCCCTAATTGTTTTTTAAATATGTATGTATTTTTTTATTTTATATTTACAATTTTTTTACATATTTATTTACAGTTTTTAAAATATTTTTGGAAAAATATTTATTTCTTTATTTTTTAAATATTATTTGTCTGGTGCATACCCAATAAAGTGCCATGATTTATGTAGTTAAAAATAATGCAAAGTAGAATTTAACTACTTATAGTTTATAAAATATTTTTTTTTTATAATTGTAATAGTAATATTATTATTAGTGTTTATTTTAAAATATTATTTATCTGACTCACAATACAACAATTTGATTTCTATAGTTGACAATGATACATGGAAGCATTTAAAGGTATAGCGGAGGATCTTTCCAAATTTTAGATAAGACCCGCCCTCTCCACTTTTTGAAAAGTTTGATTGATTCACCAGAATGATTGACAATTAGGAGGACCAATAGTATAGGTTACCCACCAGGAAGTAAAACATCCTCCGCTATACCTTTAAGAAAATATATTTTATAATAAAGTTAACACTTTACAATAAGGTTCATTAGTTAACACTAGTTTATGCGTTAACTAACATGAACTAACAATGAGCAATACATTAGTTACACAGTATTTATTAATGTTTGTTCAATCAGCTGTCCATGTTAGTTCACAGTGCATTAACTAATGTTAACAAATAAAACCTTTGATTTTAATAATGTGTTAGTAAATGTTGAAATTAATATGCTGATAAGATTAATAAATGCTGAAGAAGTATAGTTCATGACATGTTAACTAAGCTGATCCTTATTGTAAAGTGTTGCCAGTAAATTATTATATTAAATATTATTATATAATTTTTGGTTATGGCATCATTTGACTCTAGTAAAGTTGAATATGTGCAGTAAAATATGACACAAGCTGTGAAGTGTTCCTCTGTAGTTTGTGACTGGAAGCGCTGCTGGAAAACACTAGTAGAGTTGCTAGTTTTAGTTAGTTGCTCTCTAGCACTGTTGCTAATGCTAACACACACGCTGTACTTCATTTGTCATATCACCGGGACCACATGGGGATCGATCCGGGTGTTGTGTGTGCCGGGTGTTTCCACAATAACGTGAGGATTTTCCCAGGGTGCCGTTTGATGTCGACGCTCCTCATCCTGGCGTGTTTACAGGGTTTCGGCACAGTTGCGTCGGGAAGCGTTCTTGTAAACGAGAGCTGATGGCAGATATTTCCCAGAGTTCAGGATGTGAGTGGGAGTGTGTGTGCGGCCGGTCGAGGGTTAAACGCTGCGCTGGAGGCGTGTGTGTGTGTGTGTATGAGAGCTGTTGATGATGTGTTTTGGATGAATGGCACGGCTGATTCCGGCTCTCCGAGGGAAAAGGGCTGTTTGGATCAGCCAGAACTTCCCAGAGCTTCAGACATCTGCGTCTGGCTGATTCATGGATTGGGCTTCGTCCAGCTCCGCCTCAGTGTGTTTGCTTTGAGTGTGTTTAATTGTGTCTGAATGGAGCCAGAGAAACACGAGCCTCTATTACTTCAGTGCGCTGTAATGCGACAGTAATGTGAAAGCACACACTGGCACTGGAACAGCTCCTGATCCGCAGAACTGTGTGTGTGTGTGTGTGTGTGTGTGTCATCTAGTCCGCTGGTTATCTGAGTGTCTGGGTGATTACTCTGTGTTAAAGAAGCCTGTGTAATTACACTGATTTCAGGTCACGTCCATTACACAAACTAATCATTATTACTGTTAGATTGTTAGCAAACACTGAAGAGAGAACAGCATGATAAAACCCTGTCTGAGAAATATATATATGTATGTTTGTATGTAATACTATGTATGTATGTATGTATGTGTATATGTATATGAATGTGTCCCTGGACCACAAAACCAGTCATAATTCGCACGGGTATATTTGTGGCAATAGCCATTGTATGGGTCAAAATTATCGATTTTTCTTTTATGCCAAAAATCATTAGGATATTAAGTAAAGATCATGTTCCATGAAGATATTTAGTAAATTTCCTTCCATAAATATATAAAACAATTATTTTTGTAAGTGAATGCAGCACAATAGTGAACATAAATGGAGAATTTTAAAGGCGATTTTCTCAATGTTTCAATTTTTTTTGCACCCCCAGATTCCAGATTTTCAATAGTTGTATATCCTAACAAAACCATACATCAATAGAAAGCGTATTTATTCAGCTTTCAGATTATGTATATATCTCAACTTCAAAAATTGTCCCTTGTGACTGGTATGTATGTAATACTATGTATGTATGTATTGTGTATATGTATATGTATGTGTCCCTGGACCACAAAACCAGTCATAATTCGCACGGGTATATTTGTGGCAATAGCCAACAATACATTTCAATATATATATCCCCACCCTCATCCGGAATGCAGAATCCCTGACAACATTCAAAAGACAGCTGAAAACCCATCTCTTCCGTTAGCACTTAACCTTATAAAAAATGTTTTTTTAAAAATTAAAAAAAAAATAATTCCTTTCCCTTTGAAACATCACTTATCAGGCTTATGCTACTCTGAATAATACCTGAACTTCGTATTTTGAGCACTTCTTGCGTTGTTGTTGTTTTTGCCTCTTTATGATGACTCGCTTAATTTAGTCCTAATTTGTAAGTCGCTTTGGATAAAAGCGTCTGCTAAATGACTAAATGTAAATGTAAATGTAAAAATATATATATATATGGACTATATACAAGCATAATACAGCAAAATAAAGGGAATAAAGTGAGTCTCGATGGGTTGAGGAAAGGAAAGTGTGTGACAGTGTGTGTGTGTGTGTGTGTGTGTGTTGAAGGAAGACAGGTACTCGAGAGACGCTGGGAATGAAAACATGGACAGATGTGAGGCAACAAAGAGCCAATCACCTTCCAGGATCAGTGTTTGTGCTGAAGGTCATGGAAAATCAGTCATGTAATGAGAGGCGCTGTGTGTGTGTGTGTCTGTCTGTGTGTGTGTGTACATTATAAAGTGTCCTCTTTGACAAGGTCAGATGTAAGAGTGTGTCTGTGTGTGAGAAGAATGTTAAGGAGCTTCATTAGATCTCATTTATAGACAGACGACCATTAGAATCACATTCAGTGAGAGTCTATTTTATCAATCTATATATCCATCAAACTGTCTGTCGGTCTGTGATTATTTATTACTGATTTATTGATTATGGAGTTGTTTATTTACTTTTTACTGACTTATTTATTACTCTATTATTTATTTATGCATATTTTCTCCTCCTAAAACCAGTCCAGGCTTTTGGACAGCTGCACAGCTCCAGTTTTGTGTTATCATTGAAGTATTTTTGTGAGCCTGTAAACAAAAAAATCCAAGCTTCACCTCATTTGTTCTCCTGAACCCTCTGGTGAGCTTTCAGCTGTCGACTGCTGTTCTGTTCCTTTAATATCTCATGACAGCGAGTAAAAGCGTCCCACAGTCCTGTAAAGCTCTTTCTTCATAGATCTGAGGACCGACCCAGACAGCGATCAGATCTCCTCTCCACACCTGTGTGTGAAACTGTTCCCAAACTAATCAAAGCCGCACACACACACACACACTCAGAGAAGAGGCGCTCGCGTCGCACGGGCAGCTGTGTGTGATTGATGACGTGTGTTTTCTGTAGCTAAAGGGTCACTGTAGAGTTACGGGCCGAGGCTTTGACGTGTGTGTGTGTGTGTGTAACAGCTGACGAGACGAGACGAGACGAAGCACACACTTACAGAACATTCATACACTAGCGCTCGAAAGTTTGAGGTCAGCAGCAAGATTTTTTTGTAAGAAATTAATACTTTTATTCAGCAGGGAGACATTAAATGTGTCAAAGACATTCATAATGTGACAAAAGATTTCAATTTCAAATAAATGCTTTTTATGTTCATCTCAGAGTACAAAAAGAAAATTGTCCTTTTCCCACAAAAAATCTGAAGCATCACAACGTTTTTTTTTTTTTTTTTTTTACATTGATGATAATAATCAGAAATGTTTCTTGATCATCATATTAGAATGATTTCTGAAGAATCATGTGACACTGAAGACTGGAGTAATGATGCTGAAAATTCAGCTTTGATCACAGGAATAAATTACACTTTACTAGATATTCACATAGAAAACAGTTATTTTGAATTGTAAAAATATTTCACAATATTACTGTATTTTTGATCAAATTAATGCGGCCTTGATGAGCAGAAAACACTTTTTTTAAACTTTTTAAGTAACTGACCTCATGTACATGGTGTATTTAAAAAATACCGTTTATCAATGATTTATGTACTTGCCTTTATTTATGTTTTACTGACTTATTTATACATATTTTTTTATTTTTAAATCACATCAGTAATACAACAGCCACTGGCTATTGCATGCGAGTAAGTGTTCTGAAAACATCATCCATATAAAACCGTAATTTACCGATAAAGCATTATGAAATCATTTACTTGTGGTTTGTGATGCAGTGGCTGTCAGATTCAATACAGTCACTGATTCATCTTTCATCAAAGTTTCTTTGCGAACTTTCCATTACACTGTGCCTCGTGTACACAACAAAATGCTCCGAACAAACATAGAGTCGTGATGTATAACTATTGGTCGATGTCTTGCTCTGGAGGCGGGCATATGCAAATGCATTTGCCCATGTGACGTCACAGGTGACCCAATATCAAAACAAGCTGTTTTTGGAGCTTGATTAAATAAATGCTCTGTTTTCTTACGAGGAGGACGTTTTTAGCTATGAAACTTGCAGGATGTTTTAATGGTATAAACACTTCTTATATGCCAAAAGATCAAGCAGGTTTGATTTCTCATGACCACTTTAAATCTAAAAAATGCCAATATATGTCAAGTCAAGTCAAGTATATTTGTATAGCGCTTTTCACAATACAGATTGTATCAAAGCAGCTTCACAGTATTAAATTAAAATAATACAACAAGGTTTGTTTCTAGTGGAATTTATTGATTGATAAAATTAAATTCAATATCCCCAAAATATCCCCAACTGAGCAAGCCAAAGGCAACATATGTGTTGGGAATGTTTTTGTTTAAGGTCATGGTCTAATTATAGTGTTTCTCTTCATTTAAGAGGTGCATTAGAAGTGTGAAACACTGTAATCTAGATGAGTTTGAGAGAAGATTAGCTGTGTTTATATGTTTATTGGATTTTAATAAACATATGGTAGCAGTAGCCGTCCCATCGAGACTTTATGAACCCGTACAGCTGTTATCTTCAGCTTTATTACTGTAATAACCTGATTTATGGGAGATAAACTCGTGTGGCGTCCCACACACACACACACACGCACACACTAAAGCGGTTAGGTTAATTTATTATTAATCAAAGAAACGAGCTCGAATGTTCAGTGTGGTTCATGTGTGTGAGGTTTAGGTGTGTTGTGCTGAAACACACGTCCACCTGCTGCATGTTTCATGCTGAGTGTCTTTATTTAGCGTATTTAATGTGTTTTTATTGAGTGTATTTAATGTGGAGCTTGCGGCTAATAGTTTGTTTCGGAAACGGACGTGTCTTCAGTTCCCCGCTGATGTCGGTGTTTAATATTAATTTAGTTTGCTGTGCTCGTTCCTGCTCAGCCACGCCATGCTAAAAGCCCTGTTCGCTTTCTGTGCGTGTGTAACATTCATTCAGCTGCAGCGTTTCTGTCCAAGCGTTTAAAGATCCTGATGAGAAACGAGCTTCAGTTTCTAGTCGTCCGTGACTCTTGAACTTGTGATGTCGAATGAAGGCTGTGATTCAACCCTCATGAACACTGAGGTTTTCTCAGTTGCAGTGTTGTTGTTGTTTTTTTGTTGTTGTTTTTTTGCAACGTAGCCTACATTTCACAATGAATAATTGTGACTTTGCTGTTAAGCACTAATGTCACAATATTTCGCTTCCGTTGCACAGTGATCGGAGGCTGGTGAATGTTAGACCCGAGCGTGTGCTGAAGTCAGTGTTTAGGAGTGACCGACTTAAAGGGGTGGTATAATGCCCTTTTCACAAGATGTAAAATATGTCTTAGATGTCCCCAGAGTGTGTATGTGAAGTTTTAGCTTAAAACACCCCAGAGATATTTTATATAGCATGTTAAAACTGTCACTTTTTGACGGTGAGCAAAAACCCGTTTTTGTGCCTGTTCCTTTAAATGCAAATGAGCTGCTGCTCCCTGCGCAGAGGGTGGAGCTTCAAGAGCTGGTGTCCTTTCACCTCACACACACATGCACTGAAAATTTCAAAAACGTTTAACCTTTTATGTTCAAACCGGAGTCAGGCAATGATGGAGAGACTCAAGAAGAAGTGACAACATATAGAAGCAACAGGACGTTTCTGAATGGTTAGTTGATGAATTTATGTAGCTTATGTGTAGTTATCTTCTAGTCATTGATTAGCATATTCTGTCACGATAATCTATAAATCGCGTTCCTGGGTGCGGGGTTTATGTAAATTTTAGGGTTGGTGATGTCACCAACCTGGGAGGAATGTCGTGTAGTCCTGTCGTGTACTCGCAATTTTGAGTTTATAGCCTATCTCACAACAATTCTGAGAAAAGATGTCAGAATTGTGAGATATAAACTCGCAATTGCGTGTTATAAAGTAAGAATTTCGTGATATAAACTCACAATTGCGAGGATTGCGCAATTCTGACTTTATAACACGCAATTCCAAAAAACAAAATCAGAATTGCGAGATGTAAACTCGCAATTGTGAGACAGAAAATCGCAATTATCTTTTAAAATGTTTTATTCTGTGGCGGAAACGAGCTTGCATACAGAATAAAGGGGCGGGGCCTGGTTGAGTTAGTAGTGTGTTGAAACTGGTGGTTATGATAAGGGGCGTAGCATTTCTCAAACACTCTCAACGCACTTGACCAATCACAACACACACTGCTCCAGCCGACCAATCAGAGCACAGTGTGCTTTTCAGAAGGAGGGGCTTCATAGAGACAGGAACTAAACAGAGCGTTACTGACAGACTGGGAAGAGAGGAGCTGCAACAGTGGATTATATGGGGAAAATAATGTGTTTTGAACATTCAAGCATGAAAAACTACTCTAATAGATCTCAGAAACAACAAAGATATTGTAAAAGGGCATAACAGGGCTCTTTTAAATGAAGCATTTGATCAAAAATGGCATTCAAGAAGCTACAGATTCAAGTAGCTCTATTAACATGGTAAACATTAAACATACATGTTTTATATTAATAAACCACCTCGATTCATTTCTTTTATCATTTTCACTCTACGGATATTGTCTGTCTTTCCTCTGAGGATGGTGTTTAACCTGTTTTTGTTTATTTTTATTTCTATACTTCCATTTTGCACTGAGAGACTGAGGGTGTGTGTAGATGGAAGAATTTAAACGAACGCCTTTGATGATTGATATAAAAGTAAATGGTGTATTGAATGCTGACGTGTGAAAATGCACGTCGCCCACCTGAGGTTGTGTGTGTGTGTGTCTCTGATGATTGTCGTCGGGTCAATATCGGTTTTAGGTTGTTATTGATCTGTATGGCAGCAGCTCTTGTCAGAAGAGCCTCTATTTCAGGAGTCACTGTAAATGATTCCCTTCGCTAACCTTCCCTGACCCTCCGAAACAAGACGAGAATAACACACGTGCTCATATCTGTCACAATAAAGCTGTGCTCCACCACACGACTCAACTAGATCAGTCCCATTGTAATTGATCGATACTGATTCACTTTCTCATAGTCTCTGTTGTACGTTTGCCGCCGTTTCATTTGCCACCCTATATTGTGATACATTATTGAATTGTGGAGTGACTTGTGTGTCCGCAGGCTCTTCAATCTGACTCTGAAGAAGCTGGTCATGCTGAAGGAGCTGGATAAAGATCTGACGTCTGTGGTCATCGCTGTCAAACTCCAGGTGCTTTACTCGTTCTGCTCAAATTCAACATCACACTTAAACTGACCCTGTTTACTTAGTGTGTTCACACTTGGCATGTTTGGTTGGATTAAACCTAACCCTGGTGTGATTGCTCTGTTAGTGCGTTTCATTTGAATAAGTGTGAACGCTGCTGTCCGAACCAAACGAAAATAGGAGTCTCGATCCGCTTCCAAACGAACTCTGGTGCGGTTCAGTTGAAACATGAACACAGCACGGACCAAAGACATCTAAACAAACCAAAAACAGGATGTGATGTCACAAGATGCGACCCTAAAAGGACAGAACGCTCAAGCACACCTGTTTATTCTCGTAATAGTCGTTTTTCACAGTTCGGTACAGCATCAGAACCGCGTCTCCTCACAGCATATCTTCATATGTGTGACGGAGGGATTCCTGTCGCTGTTTTGACTCCGTTACACATTTTATAAGCTCTTCGTGAGTTCTCAGCTGGTCAAAACACCATCATATGTAGCTATGCACATACAACGAGCACTTTTAGCCCAGAACACAGCGTTGTTTTGGATGTTTGGAAGTTCTGTTGCAAAACATATATAATAAAAGCCGACCAATCAGGTTGTGAAAATATATATCTGTGTGCTTTTAGGTTCAGTGTTAAAATGCCAATGTGAATGTTAAGCGGATCAGGACTAAATGTATATACAGCCTAAAACTCACTTTCCTGGCCTTATTGTGAACGATTCCTCAGTGCACATCTGAAACGACCGTAAAAAAATATTAGCCAACCATAACACAGCCCACTTTTTAGTCAAAAATGCTGCATTATATTTCTGAAAATGTTTTTAGTCTCTGTCACTTTTGATCGAGTACCTTTTACACCACCGTTCAAACATTTAGGGTCAGTAAAATATACATATTTTTCTGAAAGAAATTAATGCTTTTAATCAGCAAAGATGCATTAAATGAATCAAAAGTGGCAGTAAAGATATTTATAATGTTTAATCTGATCTGAACTTTCTGTTCATCAAAGAATCTTGAAATGTACACAAAAATATTAAACTTTTCATCATTGATAATAATCAGAAATGTTTCTTAAGCATCAAATCCTCATATTAGAATGATTTCTGAAGGATCATGTGACACTGAAGACTGGAGTAATGATGCTGAAAATCCAGCTTTGATCACAGGAATAAATTAAATTTTACAACATATTCGCATAGAAAACCGCTATTTTAAATTGTAATAATATTTCACAATTTTACTGCTTTTACTATATTTTTTCTTTTGAACAATAGCGTAAATACCCAACAGAGGTTTTATTTTTGAAAGGTTTGCGTTTTCTGCTCTCTCATTTCGATCTTAAAGACCCAACGCTCCCCTCCGTCTAATGATGTTCACCATCTGTCCTCTCTTCTCCCTCAGGGCTCAAAGCGAATCCTTCGTTCCAATGAAATCCTGTTGCCATCGAGCGGCCAGACGGAAACAGACCTGCAGCTCACCTTCTCCTTACAGGTGTGTGTGTGTGTGTGTGTGTGTGTGTGTGAACACAAGCTCTCTCTAACAGAATCACGTCCAGAAGGCCTAAACCAAACACTCTTCCTCTCCTCAGTATCCTCACTTCCTGAAGCGAGACGCCAACAAGCTTCAGATCATGTTGCAGAGGAGGAAGAGGTACAAGAACCGAACCATCCTGGGCTACAAGACGCTGGCGCTCGGCCTCATCAACATGGCGGAGGTTAGTGCTGGGCGGTATACCGGTTCATACCAAATACCGGTGTTTATTTTTGTTATGATATGAATCTTGAATATACTGCAATATCGGTGTCGCTTAAACACGTTGGGAACGCGGCGCGACACTGTTTGAGAGGGTCTTTTCACTGTTGCACTGTGATGAAATACAGCTGTGTGTGTTACTAAAGCGTGACAGTGAAGATGGATAGGTTCAACTATAATTGATAGTTGTCAAATGATATTACTGTGTTTCCCATTACATTGGTTCAGAATATCAACACTGCCCGCCACAAATAGATTTTCCAAAAGGCTTTGAAATTGTGGAATTAAAATGAGCACTGCACGTTTCAAAGTCAAAACACGGTGCAGGTGTTTTTATATGAATGTATCTTTTGAAGGGAACTGACTGTCTTTAGAAAAGTTTCGATGTTATTTTTATTTAATCTTACTTTATCTTTCCTGAAGCAGGATTTATGAGCGCTGCTCTGCTTGGTGTACAGCCGTTACCGGGGAAACCAATTTGTGTTCAGCCGTTACCAGGGAAACCGTTTTGTCTTCAGCGGTCACCGGGGAAACCGATTTGTGTACAGCTGTTACCGTGTAAACCGCTTTGTGTTCAGCCATTACCGGGGAAACTGCTTTGTGTACAGCCGTTACAGGGGAAACCGCTTTGTGTTCAGCCGTTACCGTGGAAACCGCTTTGTGTTCAGCCGTTACCAGGGAAACTGCTTTGTGTACAGCTGTTACCGGGGGAAACCGGTTTTTTTTTGTACATACGTTACCGGGTATACCGCTTTGTGTACAGCCGTTACCGGGGGAAACCGCTTTGTGTTCAGCCGTTACCAGGGAAACTGCTTTGTGTACAGCCGTTACCGGGGAAACCGTTTTTTTTTTGTACATACGTTACCGGGGGGAAACCGCTTTATGTTCAGCTGTTACCAGGGGAAACCGCTTTGTGTTCAGCCATTACCGGGTAAACCGCTTTGTGTACATACGTTACCGGGGAAACCGCTGTTTCTGCCGCTCCTGAAGCGCCTCCTACTGGCAGCTCTTTGTAAACAGCCTTGCAAACCTGTATTAATACTAGTGTGGATTTTTTTCTACAATATTCACTCATGACAGTAAAATAGGACAGTCTAAGTCAATCTACTGCAGTATTTCCTCTCTCAATCAGTAGAAAACGTGGTTAACACCCAATCATGCTTGGAAAAATAAAATAAAATACCGTCATATACCGTGAAACGGTATAATTTAGAAAAATACCGTGCTATAAATGTTTTTCTAAAGGCACTAGCTGAGGTGAAGCTGTGACTGTGTGTTTGCTCATGGATGTCTTCGGGTGTGGTCAGGTGATGCAGCACCCCACGGAGGGCGCTCAGGTTCTGGGTTTGCACAGTCAGCTGAAGGAGGTGTCCGTCCCAGTGGCCGAGATCAGAGTCTACTCTCTGTCCAGTCAGCCCATCGACCACGAGGGACCCAAAGCCAAGATGAACGGTGAGAGACCAGTCCACTGGGTTGGTGTAGCGATTGACCAATCACAGGGTTCCTACGAGGTGTAGCGATTGACCAATCACAGAGTTCCTACGAGGTGCCTAAAGTGCTTGAAGTCCTGGAAAACCCTTGAAAACAGACTTTTCTTTTTTTACGCAATAAAATCAAGAATCTGTGATTTTGTTTATTCTCTTGAACCTTTATTTAACTTACAAATGTACAAAGAAAATATTTGTAAAAGTTGCTTAAAGTGCTTGAATTTGACTTTTTTTATGTGCCCTTTAAAGGTGCAGATATTACAATATGCAGATTTAAATAGCCTATATCAAAGCTGATTGAACGCCGATGAGAATATTGCTTCAGAATAAATTATATTTACAACACACAAACACACACACACAAACACAAACACACACACACACACACAAACACACACACACACAAAACATTCCAGACTAGCAACTTTTTTACTTGGACCAGTGAATGACAGATTTACTTGCACATGAAAAGCCAAAATGTCGAGCCCTGGACTGTACATCTCATTTACTGTATTCATCTCTCTCTCTCTCTCTCTCTCTCTCTCTCTCTCTCTCTCACACACTCTCTTGTTTTCATGCGCTCAGATCGTTCTCCTGATATTGATAACTACTCCGAGGAAGAGGAGGAGAGTTACTCGTCTGAGCAGGAGGGCAGCGACGATCCCGTACATCATGTAGGTCAACTGTGTGTGTGTATGTTTGATCACACATTTTTTATTAATTCATTAATTTTGGAATACATGTTTTTAAATTGAATAATTTTTTTAATAAACATAAATTAGTTTAAAATAAATATTTTAAATAATCTAGAAGATTGTTTAATACAAATATAATATTTTTTTAAATGAATTGTTTTAAATAAATGTCTTTTACATTTTAATAAATTAATACATTTTTTATAAATTAATAAAAAAATGAATATTTTAATGAGATAACTGTAATAAAGTATTTTAATACATTATTTTTAAATCAATATTTTTAAATAAAATGTCCATGTGTGTGTGACATATTTTTATTTTATTTTTTTACTAATAATGCTTCTTTATTCCCTAATATGTTGAATACATTTTTGTGTAATAATAATACACAATAATAATAATAACATTTAAAAAAACTGAATCAGAACAGTCACATAATTTTCAGATAGCTTTATAAAAATAAATATTTGCATCAAAAGCATTCTGGAAAGTGTGTGTGTGTGTGTGTGTGTTTTTGTGTGTGTGTGTCTGTCTGTGTGTGTGTCTCTCTGTGTGTGTGTGCGTGTGTGCGTGTGTGAGTGTATGTGTTTGAGTGAGTGTATATATTTGTGATTGTGTGTGTGTGTGTTTCAGTATCTAGATGATGAGGAGGACGAGGTGAGGAAGAAGAAACCCAGACGCAAACTTACTTCCAACGCCTCCATCACGAGAGTAAGACACTAACACACACACACACACTCACACACACTCATACTGCATCTCTGTACTGATGAATATGAACGAGCGCAGTGAGCTCCGGTTAACACACAACATTACCATTAAAGAGGCACTTTTGTAGCTTTTTATCTTTTTTTTCTTTTTTATAAAGTAATAAAGAAAACCATCTGTTTTATGTCCTGGTGACATTCAGAGAGTAAACGACTTCATTTCCATGAAATACTCCATCCTTCTTTATAACTACATGCACAGATAAACGACTTTTTGAATGATTTCAGTATTTTGTCTGAATTGTATTATAAATATTTAATTTTTGTATTTATTTCTCCAGCAACCCAACATCAAGCAGAAGTTTGTGGCGCTGCTGAAGAGGTTTAAGGTGTCAGATGAGGTAACGTCTCGTTCCTTCGGCTCCATTAAACCCTGCTGAAATACGACTGATCTGACCTCTGACCTTTATCATTTCCTTTCGTTCTCGCCCGACTGTCATCCGCACCTCTGGCTTTCAGTCCAACACCTTTCATTCTCACTTCACACTCAGAGATGAGCCTGTTGTGTCTGCACCTCTCTGCTGTCAGCTGGGTATTCCTGTGTTTGAGTGTATAGGACCTGACTGAAAGCATGGGTTGTTGTTCCTCAGGTGGGGTTCGGCTTGGAGCACGTGTCCCGTGAGCAGATCCAGGAGGTGGAGGAGGACCTGGACGAACTCTACGACAGTCTGGAGATGTACAACCCCAGCGACAGCGGGCCAGAGATGGAGGAGACCGACAGCATCCTCAGCACTCCTAAACCCAAACTGAGGTACACACACACACACACACACACACACACACACACACACACACACACACACACACACACACACACACACACACAGAGATGGAGGAGACCGACAGCATCCTCAGCACTCCTAAACCCAAACTGAGGTACACACACACACACACACACACACACACACACACACACACACACACACACACACACACACACAGAGATGGAGGAGACCGACAGCATCCTCAGCACTCCTAAACCCAAACTGAGGTACACACACACACACACACACACACACACACACAGAGATGGAGGAGACCGACAGCATCCTCAGCACTCCTAAACCCAAACTGAGGTACACACACACTCACACACACACACACACACACACACACACACACACAGAGAGATGGAGGAGACCGACAGCATCCTCAGCACTCCTAAACCCAAACTGAGGTACACACACACACACACACACACACACACACACACACACACACACACACACACACACACACACTCTCTCTCTCTCTCTCTCTCTCTCTCTCTCTCTCTCTCTCTCTCTCTCTCTCTCTCTCTCTCTCTCTCTCTCTCTCTCTCTCTCTCTCTCTCTCTCTCTCTCTCTCTCTCTCACTCACTCACTCACTCACTCACTCACACACACACACAGTCTGCGGCGCCCTCTGCTGGTGTCATCAGGTCATCTGTCCTTGTCTCATAACCTCCAGTTTTCCATCAACCAGTTAACAACCAATCGCTGCTGTTCACTCAAACACTGCCAGGATTCAGTCAGCCAATCAGGATGAGCGTTAGTGTCAAAGCAGCCACTTGTGTTTGTGTTTGTGTTTACGGACACAGCGAGTGTGTGTCAGTGTTCACTGACTTCCCTCTGATCCCAGGCCTCGTCCACTCTCTGCAGACGATCCTGACGGATTTACTCAGGATTTACTCACGATGTTTGAGGAAGAGAATTGTCGTAATTTACTCGCATGACTTTCTTTCTTCCGTCAAACACAGAACAAGATGTTTTGTTAGTATTTGCCAGTGTTTGTTATTGTAACCTAAAACTATTAAAAATCATTTTGTTAATTGCATTGAAGCATTGAATCACATTTAGAAATATTTCCTTAGCTGAAATAAAATAAGTTTATTTAGACAAATGACTAAAACTGAAATAAAAATAAAGCTAAATAGAAATATATAAACAAGTGCATACCAAAATTATATAAAAATAAAGCTAATTCAAAATATTAATAAAAACTATAATAGTATATACATACTACTAAAATATCCCTGGTAAATTAGGACTGGATCTTTAATTCAATTCAGCTCATGTTAGTAATTCTTGCATTATATGTTCGTTTAGCTTTTATACATTGATTTATTTCATATCATTTTTTTATAAATACTGATAATGCAGTTTTACTTGCGTCGCACAGGTTTAGCTGTAGTTCATGTCTTGAAATCTCTAAGAATTTTTTAAACTTTGAATTCAAACAAAATGGCAAACAAAATAACATTTCTATTTACATGCAAAATATTTAAAATTATGAACAGCTATTAATATTAGCAGCTGCTGAACTAATAAAGTATCTAGTAAAGTTATTACTGAGTGACAGTATGGTTTAGAAGATGAAAGTATTTAAATTATTAATATTACAAGACTAAAAATGTAGTCTTTTAAAACATTCATAACTTTACAGTGTTATTGTTAATAAAACAAACTATTGAAGTGGAAAAAATATAAATATTAGAAAAGCCTAAAATTACAACTGAAATAAAATAAGTACTTAAACTACTAAAACTGAAATAAATGTAAATGAAAGCCAAAAAAATGTAAAGAAACTAATACAAATGACAAAAGGCCATTACAAAAATGACTAAAAATAAAATGAAAACTGACAATATAAAAATAAAGCTTATTCAACATATAAATAAACAAAATGAACAAGGGGAGCATATGATGTCTGCTATATTCTATATCTCTTTTTTGTATTCACACTTTTAAGGCTGTTGCCCACTGAGCGAGAGATCTCCAAAAAGCTGGAGTATATTTCACAGTTATTGTAACTGAGAATGAAGTGTTTATTGATTTATGTCTTTTATGCACTTTGATTTTTGTGTGTCATTTAATAAAGATCACAGACTGAAGGTTTTGCGTGTAGCATTAAGAAATGAACACAGAAATGAGAGATGAGCAGCTTTGCCAGTGCTGTGTTCCTCTTTTTTATTTATGTTTTAACAAATCGTGTGTGTGTGTGTGTGTGTGTTTTCCAGGCCGTTCTTTGAAGGCATGTCCCAGTCGAGCTCTCAGACAGAGATCGGCAGCTTGAACAGTAAAGGCAGTCTGAGTCGAGACGCCGTCAGCCCCGTGAGTAACACACACACACACACACACACACACACACACACACACACACACACAGCTTCGGTTCGCTAACACTCGTTTGTAAAAAGAGTGCAAAGCATGTCTCAGTGTTAATATGCAACAGAAGAAAGTATTTTAACATCAAAACATTTATAAGGTAATACGCATTAGTGTTATGGCTCGTTTCCACTGAGCAGTACAGTACGGTACGGTACAGTACGGTACGGTTCGGGTCTGTTAACCATGGTCTGGCTAGCGTTTCCACTGCCAACAGTACCCTTACTTGATAGGCGTGGTGTTTCGATCGACGTCATTTTCGCGCGAAGAAGAACATAGTAAACTACAATGGATGACAAATACAGCAGATCTTGTTCTTGCTCCTCGACATGTTTGTCACAAAAAGACAAGCGCCGACATTAGGCTTTTCTCAATATTAAGTACGCAAAGTTTGTACTTGCCATGTGCGACTCCTACATGCAAATGGTACAGCGCGTTCTTAAAAGGTCACTCAGCTCGCGATCTGCTACTCCGGTTATCTCTGTTACTCTGTATGTACATTTTAAGCAACAATAAAACGAAATATGTTATAAAACACTACTCTGCCTCTTTTCGTTTTCATTTAAATAAATTAAACATTATAGGGACACAAATGTGGTTCATGCACAACGCATATTGATTATTCACTGCACGTTATACGTTATTCTATGTAACGTTATAACAAAACGAAATTTAAAACACAACCCTAACGTTACCTCTTTTCGTTTAAATAATAAAAAAAATTACACATATTACAGGCAATATATGCATTTGTACAAATGTTGCAATAAACATCAGTGATAATCTTGTAATAAGAAAATGACAAGAAACCATATTTCTTTTTGTAAAATTTCAGTTTTATCAATAATAGCCAATATAAAAGTTTAAGTAAAAGGTACAAGAAGCTATACAATAAGAAATAAACCAAACAATTCAGTCAAATGTCCAAATGCAGCGCTCTAGTCTAACATTACAACAGTAAAGTTAAATACAAATAGCCTATAATATGAAACTAAACTTAGCCCTCGGCCAAAACGATTGACAGGGAACGAATTATATATTCATGAGACCAAAGATCGCCCGTTAGGTCTGCACAAGACGAATTATATCTCATGTTTAACCACTACCGTCGGAGTCATCGGCGAACGTCAGAAGACCTAGCCGAGGAAAGGCTCATCCAGCCGGGAAACATGAGCGCCGAGCGCCCGCTGATCGCATGGATCTCACAACCGGGGAAAAACAAATCATCTTTATAAATAAACCACAGATTTGATCTTTAAACAACTACATTCTCGCCTGAAAAACTCTTAAAATTACATTTCGTGACACAGTAACAGTAGTTTTATATTAAACTGTATATTAAAAAATGGCGCTTCTTATGTTGTCATTCCCCTCGTAGCACGCGCAAGTGACGATTCTCTGTCAACCAATCAACGTCCTGCAGTGAGTCTAGCTCCACCTTTTAGTACCGTACCACTGTGCTAGGTACCACAACGGAAGGGTACCCAAAAAGTGGTACGGTACGGTTCGGCTTTTTGGTACCATTCTCAACTTTTGGCAGTGGAAACGCAAATAAAAGGGTACCGACCCGTACCGTACCGTACCGTACCGTACCGCTCAGTGGAAACGCGCCATTAATGTAGTCTTCTCTCTCCCTTCAATGGCACTGAAGGGCCTTTGTCACTTTTGGTGCTTTTAAATCAGTTTGAATCTGTCTGATTAATCTTTTTCTGAATGAACACAATGATTTATTCATTATTCAGTTTCTTTCAGTGATTAAAGGAACATTTAAACAATTAAAAAATCTTTCATACTATTTTCATACTACATAATATGAAAGTCAATGGCAACCATCAACTGTTTGGATCAACTTGAGAGTAAATGATGACAGAATTTTCATTTTTGGATGAACTATCCCTTTTAGAAAATTTACCAGCCATAAATATGACTGGCCATTAAACTGTTTTTGCAAAAACTGGTAGTTATCGCGCCAAAATTTAAGATACCAGTGAAAATTCTACATTTTCAGGTACCGAAATTGAAAAAAAGTACGCTAATCAAAAGTAAAATAACACTGCATAGTCTTACCTGTATGAATTAAACATAGATTAATCCTTATTAATGTTACAAAAGTTATTCAGTGAGCAGTGAGTGTTTTTTAACATTAAAAACGTAGACAGAATAAAAAAAAAAATAGGCTGCTGTCACTTTAAGACCAGTGTGCATTCTGTACACATGCGTTTAACTGTTTATGTTCCTTTAAGACATAACGACTGTGTTTACCTGGATACTCGCTGAGATGGGCAGTTTTTGACATGGTTTTGTGTGAATTTGTCCGTTCAAGCACAAGACGACGTGAAAGGAGAGCTCAATTTAGTATGCGTGTGCGGTCTGAGATGTGGATTTCTGTGCGTGTGTATGGATGTTTAAACTTGCCACACAGTGTGTGAGTAACAAAATGAGCTCCTGTTCGCGTCTTGTTGCGCTTGATTATTTATATTGGCAAAGCTTAAACTTTCGTGATGATATCTGTCCTGAGCGTCGTTCATAGTCATGCTCTCACAATATAAAGGTTATCGGCCAACTGGTGATTGACATCATTTCATACACTCGCCAACGCCGATTTTTACTGCTTTTGGTGCTTGGCGAGTGTTTATTTAGGCCCTGTTTGTGAGTGTTTAGTACAGGGGTGTCCAAAGGGCCACTGTCCTGCAAAGTTTAGCGCCATCCTTAATTAACCACACCTTCCAGAAACTTCCAGGCAATTGTGCTATAGTTGGTGAGCTAAATCCTGGCCCTCCAGGAGTCGGATTGGACACCCTTAGTAGGTTTGTGTGTGTGTGTATGGTATATGTGATTGTAGTTCGTGTGTGTGTCCAGCAGGGGGAGCAGCCGCCGTCAGATAAACTCAAACACTCGCGCAGCCGTAACCTGGACGAGCCGCTGTCCGAGACCGACACGCTGGTGAGGCACACAAATATAGTCTGAAGCATGCATATATTTACATTATATATGGAAAAAATCTAACTAAATGTCATTTATTAAAGATAGTACAAGCACACTTTTCAAGTAAAACATTTGTCAAAAAGTTGTTTATTACACTAAATTGATTCAAAGCAAAAAAACATAAATAAGTCACATTTTCACACTGTCCTAAGTCTTCCGCGCTCAGTGTGTATTATGCTCACTTGCCTGACTTGAATTCTTTTAATGCTCTTTTGTGTTGAATGTGTGTAGGAACTGAATGATCAGGAGTTGTTCGCTGATGTCGGCCCCTGTATAACAGTGTCTGTGGCTGAAAAACCACGTACACCCTTAAAAACCAGCAAGAATGAGATTCAGTCCATGCCGTCACCCAGGTCAGGCCACCAACACACATCTTCAGTAATACCATGCGGTGTTAGGGAGTAGCTAACGACAAGTAGCGAGCTAGTTGCTACGTTTTTCAGTAGCTTTTAAAACAGTGTAGCTTTTCCAGTAGCTAACTACTTTTTCCAACAAGTAGCGTCGTCTTCTTAATAGATCACTTACAAAAATTGTGCGTTACCGCCATCTATTGTTACGCCACGCATCTTGCGGCTGTACAGTTCACTGAGAAGAGAATTATAGCCTTTTTAAATTGATTAATTAACCAGCTTTATTTCACTCTATCCTCTTTGAAATCATAATTATATTGCATTATGTTGTTGTAAACCCCAACTTGTAGTGTAGCTAGCTACTTTTTCAGAAGATTAGCTTAAATGTATCTTAACTACTTCAACTTAAGAGTATCTTATAGCTTGTCAAACTACAGTTTCAGAGTTGCTTCCCCAACAACGCGTGTGTGTTTGTAAGCGTAATTAAGCAGGGTTGATCTAGATTGAAGTGCAGCTAGGCTAGGAATTCAGTCAGAAAACGCATAGAAATGATGGTGTGTGTGTGTGTGTGTTGCAGGCCGGATGGAGGAAACACACCCCGTAAGCGCTGCACTCCTGTGAAAGATCGACAGCTCTCCAAACCTCTGAGCGAACGAACCAACAGCTCCGACAGCGAGAGATCACCTGAGCTCGGACACAGCACTCAGGTTGAGCGTTACATCATATTACATTACATTACATTACATTGCATTACATTACATTGCATTACATTACATTACATTACATTACATTACATCACATTACATTACATCGCACTACATCGCATTACATTACATTGCATTACATTACTTTACATTACTTTACTTTACTTTACATTACATTACATTACATTACTTTACTTTACTTTACTTTACTTTACTTTACTTTACTTTACATTACATTACATTACATTACATCACATTACATTACATCGCATTACATTACATTACATTACATTACATTACATCGCATTACATTACATTACATTACATCGCATCGCATTACATTACATTACATCGCATTACATTACATTACATCGCATTACATTACATTACATCGCATTACATTACATTACATTACATTACATTACATTGCATCACATCACATTACATTACATTACATTACATTACATTACATCGCATTACATTACATTACATTACATCGCATTACATTACATTACATTACATTACATCGCATTACATTACATTACATTACATTACATCTCATTACATTACATTACATCGCATTACATTACATTACATCGCATTACATTACATTACATTACATTACATTACATTGCATCACATCACATTACATTACATTACATTACATTACATTACATCGCATTACATTACATTACATTACAT